>JAWRVF010001256.1:0-87961 GCA_036785485.1 Physcomitrellopsis africana | reverse complement strand
CGCCCAAAGCAAAGTCAGATGCGTCTGTTTTCATAAAGAATGCCTTCGAAAAATCAACGCGATATAAGATTGGTGCAGAAGTAAAAGTTATCTTCAAAGCTTCAAATGATGCTTCTGCTTCTTTACTCCACTCGAGCTTGTCCTTACAAGTCAAACGTGTAAGTGGGGCTGCAACTTGAGAGAAGTTTTTGATGAAGATTCGATAATAATTGGCAAATCCCAGAAAGCATTGCACATCTCTTACTGTTCTTGGAATCTTCCAGTCTATGATTGTTTGGACTTTCTTAGGATCCATCATGAGGCCATTATTCGATATGATGTAACCTAAGAAGTCAACTTGAGTAGTGTGAAATACACACTTTTTCATCTTGGCGTACAACCCTGTTTCTCTAAGTTTTTGTAACACACGACGAACATGTATTTCATGCTCTTCTACATTTTTAGAGTAGATTAAAATGTCGTCTAGATAGCAGACAATAAAATCATCTAAGAATTCACGAAAAACATCGTTCATGAGATGTTGAAAAGCGGTTGGTGCATTTGTGAGTCCAAAAGGCATAACATTATATTCAAAGTGTCCATACCTTGTTCGAAATGCAGTCTTCCATTCATCTCCTTCTTTGATGCAAACCAGGTTGTATGCTCCTCGTAGATCTATTTTTGTATAGATCTTAGCTTGATTCAGTTGATCAAGAAGTCTGGAGATTAAAGGTAGTGGATACTTGTTCTTGATAGTGATCTTGTTAAGCCCTCGATAATCCATATACATTCGTAACGATCCATCTTTTTTCTTCACAAATAGAATTAGAGCTCCTGTTGGGGATTTGGAATGGCGTATGAAGTTCTTGGCCAAATTTTCTTCAATATACTCTTTGAATTCTGCCAACTCATTTTGTGATAGATTGTAGATTGGTCCAAATGGAGGTTGAGATCCCTCCTTGAGATCAATTGAACAATCATATGAACGATGCTCCGGAAGGATATCGGCATTTTTCTTCTCAAAAACATCTTGATAATCTTGGTATTGGCTTGGAAAGCCACTTGAAGTGCTTTTACTATCAGAGACAGGTGTGGCATAAATAGCAAAAGTTGATCCTCCTTTTGCTTCATGCATAAAAGCTTTTGCACTTATAAGTACGGATTTTACTATACTAGACTTATAGCTTTTTACTTGGTCGACGGAAGTGTTAATAACGTTTTGAGAAAAATGAAGTCTACGAGAATTCCAATCTATCTTAGGATTATATTTTTCTAACCATGATAGACTTAAAATAACTGGATTAGACGGAGATTTAATTATGTTAAAGGTTACGTAACTATTATGACCGTTTATTGTTACTTTTATAGGGTGGGTCTCATAAGTGACATCTCCAGAAGACAATGGATGACCATCTATGACTTCTACATGTACAGGTTTAGTTTTTTGTACTAGAGGTATTTTACAACTTCTAACAAATTGTTCATCTAAAAAACATGCTGAGGCTCCTGAATCTAATAAAGCAGAGGCTTTGTGGTTTTTAGGTCCTAAATATAGTTCTATTATAAAATAAGGAGAGGGTTCTGAAGAGAAGATAGGACCTTCTTTAGGAATTGTACAAGATTCCAGCTGCACGGTCCCTATTGTAGCTGGACAAATTCGTTTTTCGACATGTTGTCTCCTTTGACCGCCGTACCCCTCATTTTATAGTTGCGTTGTTTCTTTGGGCAATGTTGAGCAGTGTGCTTAGGTTCTCCACAATATAAGTATAATCCTCCCTGGCAACGACGAATCTTTTCTTGCTCAGTAAGAGGTTTGAAATGTACTGCGTCAATTTGCATGTCTTCTATTTCCGAATGTACATTTGGTGAAGATGTTGCCATTGAGTAATAACGTTGAGTTTCCCTTGTACGATTCTCGGATTGAAACTCAAAAAGTCGATTGTCACACTTTACAGCAAAATCGATTGCTTGACTCAATATTTGAGGATCAGGTAAATTGAGCATCAATTTCTTTACTTCATATCGTAATCCATAAAGAAATTGACTGATGAGTGCAGCATCATCCCACTTCGACATTCATTACAAGTTACCTAAATTATACATACACCGTTGCTGCAGCAGCTAGTTTTCCTTGCTGTAAAATTCTGATCTGTTGTTGCACACGAATGCATCGCTCACTATACAGATCAAAACTCACCAAAAAGCTTCCAATTGATCCAAGAGTGGATTGCCAGTTCAAAAGACGAAAACCATAATAATGCAGAACCAGAAAGTAGAGTTCTAATAAACCTGACTTGTGATCCTGGAGTTGGATAGCTTTGCGGTTGAAGTTTGATTGTCAATTGTACTTGATTGATGAACCCTCGAAACTTTGATCTTGTACCATCAAATTTCTCGGGTAAGGCAATTCTTGGTTCTCTGGCGCTTACAGGGTGTTCTACAATTGGAGAAGGAATGTGATTTGATGCAGGTGTTGAAGCAGCTCCAATCATCTCTACATCTCCACTTTCTGCTATTCTTGTTCTTCCTTGTGGTGGTAGATTGAGTTGATGCATTGCAAGCATTAACTCCCTTAATTGTTCTTGCATTTGTGCCATTGCAGTCTTCATTTCGATAAGCTCTGCCATAATAACACTAAGAAGAAAAAAAACTATGTGATATTGCTCAAGGCAAAAGAAAAAGAAAGACTTGATAACAAAGAAAATGCTAAGAACAATATCAGCTTAGAAGTGGGTAATCCGCAACTTCTAACACGCTTATGTCTTGTCAAGAGAAAGGGGTAATCCACTCTTACTCAAAAAAAGACAAAGCTCTGATATTGTAAGTGTACTCTTGTCAATCTGTCAAGGACAATAACTGGATGAAGTCAAATAAACAAGTGAGACCTCTCTCAAAGAAATAAATATAAAGAAGTATATATATTAAAAAGAAACTGGAATGGCTAATGCCAAAAGACAAGAAAACTAGAGACCCTTGAACTAGACTGGAAACAAGAAAGGAGTTGACAAGAGTGAAGAAGGCTTCACTCTTGTCTCTATTTATACTATCTACCTAAGAGCTAAGTGGCGACGTTTTATAGGACCTCCAACACATGTCCAATTTACAAGACACGTGTCAAACTTGCAAGGTAAGTTTTCTATATGTTCGCCACGTATTTAGCTTGGTCTTCAAGCTACTAATATGTGCAACATGTGGCTAACTTATTGACCAAGTTTCTAATCCAAAAGTCTACTATGGACACTTATAAAATCAAAGCAGCGTCTATGAAGTTTCTAGGAACTTTCTCTAAAGATATTATGGAATTAATCTGCTTTTACCTTCTTTCATCTAGTTCTATCTGATCATATAAGTAACTATGTATATGTCCGTGACATCTAATTAGGCAATTTGATTGGGGATTAAGATACGATGTGAAAGATTTGTTATTATCACTCCTGGATCTACAATTATTTAATGAAGCCATTAGTCAAGTTGTAAAATGTGATAACCGATTATTTTAACATCAACAAGATCAATGTTTATAGGCTTCAACAAGACAATATATAATCTGACATTCTCCTGCTATATCAACAAGCATTTTGAATTTCCATGCAGAAGTAGAAGATATGCAACTTGATGTAGTACGATTTAAAGCTCTTAGTCTACAAAAAAAAGAAGCATCGAATGGAAGAAGGTCTATGCTTATATTGTGGCAAGGAAGGCGATAAGGTTGATAATTGCCCGAAAAAATAAAATTGACACATTATCAAAATCAAGAATGTAATTATTTAGAAAAATGACAATGCTTAGCTATAGTAGGGACCGTGGAGCTGGACAATCCAATATTACAAAATTATTCAGGTTCCTCCCTTTCTACTCAAAGTGCTCATTGTTTTATAATCTTTTTATATTTTGGCCTTCAAAAGCTTCAGACAATCGCTTTGTTAGATTTAGGGGCGTCTGGTTATTTTGTAGATGAAGAATTTATTAAACTTTACAAAATTCTTCTAATACAAAAATCTAAACCTATTCATATAGAGGTAATAGACAGACAACATTTATCCTCTGATAGTGTCATTCATGAAACCACGCCTATAGAAGTATCATTCAAAGATCATAGAAGCCAGATTGTATTCAACATTATCAAGATTCCTTCAAATCCTATTATTCTCGGATTATCTTGGTTAAAAAAGCATAATCCATCTATAGATTCGAAGTTACAAAGAATAACATTTTCGATGGAGATTCCTATAAAAAAAATATATAAAATGCTCCAAAATAGTAAATCTCTATTTATTGGAGCAAGGACTTTTATAAAATCAACCGAAGAAGGTACACCATTTATTATTTATGCAACTCCAATTAAAAAAAATATTACTTCATCGGCAAGTATTCCAGAGCAATACAACAAATTTCAAGATGTTTTTTAAAAGAAGAATGTTAATATATTGTCAAAGTACCGACCATATGATTGTGCTATAGATCTTTAAAAAGAAACGCAACCACCTTATGGCCCAATCTATAATCTTTCTTAAAATGAGCTTTCAATATTAAAAGATTATATTGATGAAAATCTTGTAAAGAACTTTATCAGGCACTCAAAATTTCCAATAGATACACCTATATTTTTTGTGAAAAAGAGAGATGGTTCCTTACATATGTATGTTGATTATCAAGGATTGAATAAGATAACGATAAAAAATTGTTGTCCACTACCGTTAATCTTGAGATTTTTGGAACAACTTGGCTAAGCCAAGATCTATACCAAGATAGATCTTCATGGAGCATACAACCTAGTATGAATCAAGAAGAGAGATGAATGAAAGACTGCATTTCGGACAAGGTATGGACATTTTGAATATAATGTCATGCCTTTTGGACTAACAAATACACCTCCTATCTTTCAATATTTAATGAATGATATCTTTTGAGAATATTTAGATAAATTTGTACTAATCTATCTTGATGACATCTTGATCTACTCAAAAAATCTAGAGGAACATGAAGAGCATGTTAAGTTGGTATTACAAAAGTTGCGAGATATAGGTTTGTATGCCAAACTAGAGAAATGTGTATTTCATCAATCTCAAATAGAATTTTTGGGATATATTGTATCTATTGAAGGTTTGATAATGGATCCCAAGAAGATAGAGGGGATTATGCAATGGGCCATTCTAAAGATTGTGAGAGATGTACAATCTTTTCTTGGATTCGCTAATTTCTATCAAATCTTCATAAAAAATTGCTCTCAAGTTGTCGCCTCTCTTACGCAATTGATATGTAAGGACAAGTTAGAATGGAGGCCTCAAGCATAAAAGGCATTCCAAGATCTCAAGACGGTGTTTACTACAACTCCAATATTAATGCCTCCAAACTTTACAAAGGCATTCTACCTAGAGATTGATACTTCAAATTTTGCATTAGGAGATATTCTTTTACAAATGGATATAGATAACAAACTCCATCTTGTTGCATTCTATTCTCGAAAGTTTTTCACTTCCAAAATCAGTTATGAAATCTACAATAAAGAATTTTTTGCTATTGTGGATTCTTTTGAAGAATGGCATCATTTTTTTAAATGTGTAATGTATTTTGTGCCTATATATACAAATCATAAGAATTTAAAATATTTTATGTTAGCTCGGATTCTTAATTGCTACCAAGCTCAATAGAATATGTCGCTATCTCGATTTAATTTTGTTATTATCTATTGCCCAAGGAAGCAATAAGGATTATCTGATGCTCTATTAAGGACATCGTATCTTGTACCAAGGATAGAGGAGGTAGCATTTGATCAACAATATACAACCTTGTTGAAATAGGAGCAATTATGCTCTGTGCCACCATTATATTAGTACCTATTGATCATAGTTTTTTCAATGAGGTATGTGCTACAACCACTAATGATACTTTGGCTCTTGATGTCAAGCGTCGCATGAGAGAAAATGTTGATAAGTTCAAATTTGTGGAAGATCTTCTATACTTTGAAGAACGTTTGCATATTCCAGAAGGACCAATATGACTACGCGTTCTTCAATCTTGTCATGACTTTCCAACTACGGGTCACTTTGGATTTAACAAGACCTTGGAACTTATTTCTCAAGATTTTTGGTGGCTTCAAATATAGAAGGCAGTGAAGGACTTTGTGCTCTCTTACAACATCTATTCAAGGTCCAAAAATCCTTGACATTGCTCTTATAGATTCTTACAATCTTTGCCTATTCCAAAATGGGCATGGTCCTATATCTTGATGGATTTCATCACAGATCTATTGCCATCCAATTCATTGGACAACATCTTTGTAGTGGTTGATTGACTTATAAAAATATCTTATTTCATCCCTTGCAAAAAAATTGCATCTAGTGAAGAAATAGCAAGGCTTTTTTTTGACAATATATATCAATATTATGGCCTATAAAATGATATTATATTTGATTGAAGACCCTACTTCATATCTAAGTTTTAAAAATATATTTTTGAAATATTAAAAATAGATATTAAACTTTCTTCAGCTTTCTATCCTCAAATTGGCTACCAAATAGAACAAATTAACCAAGTTTTGGAGCAGTATTTACGATACAATATTAACTATCAACAAGACAATTGGATCTCATATTTGCCATTAACAGAGTTTGCATATAATAATACTGTTCATACTTCAACTCAACAAACGTTGTTTTATTCCAACTATAGATATCATCTAAAGCTTGATCTGTGGAGTACAGCAAAGAACAATAATCTAGCAGCTGAAGGATTTGCAAAGCAACTTTTACAACATCAAACAACTTTAAAGTTTCAATTACAAGTAGCTCAAGATACTTATAAGGCATCTGTAGATAAATTTAGAAATCAATTGCGTGCTTTTCATATTGGAGATAAGATATGGCTTCTTCAACAAAATATCAAGATAAAGCAATTATGCGATAAGTTGGACTATCAAATGTTGGGACCATTTTCTATCCAGAAATAAATTAATGCGATGGCATATCACTTGGAATTACATTCTGCTATGAAGGTACATTCAATTTTTTGTGTCTTTCTTTTAGAACCTTACAAAGAGTCGCATATTCTACAAAGAATACAACAATTACTGCCTAGTATCAAAATTGAAGACCTTAAAGAATACGAGGTGGAAAAGATATTTGATTCATGGCGAAGGTGGGAAAAATTAGAATATCTTGTTCATTGGCAGGACTATGATATTAATGAGCACACATGATAATCAACTACAAATCTTGCCAATATCCCTCAAAAGGTATTGGAATTTCATCGACTCTATCTTCACAAATCTAAACATATTCGATGGTAATATATTTTTAATAAAGATAGATTTCAAAGAAAACTAATAAAGAAGAGAAGAATTAAACTAAAGCCTTCATCAAGATATAGTTGTCTATTCCAATATTAAATAGAGCTATAGAAACAAATTAGCCACCATATCAAACCTCTAAACATCAAGAGAAGAAGTCTCAAGAGATTTTTTTGCCACGCTAGCTTCAAACAAACTAGTGCAATTTTCACAACCTTCAATTGAGCAAAGTGAGGACAACACATTTCAGTGCCAAATATGACCTTAGTTGGAGCCATTACAAGATCCAACCATATAAGTCTCGATTCCAATACTCAAGTTTTAGTGATATTTCTTGAACTTGGAAAGGTGAATCTTTTTAGTCTTGAGATTTTATTTGGAAGATGTTTTGAAGGCTGTAATGAAGATCAGATCCTTGGATGGAATATTTCAACAATGGAGGTACTAGCTCAAGGTCATAGATGATTTCTTCGAGGACTAGTAAAATCTATTGCTCAAGAACAAAGAATAGAATACATAGCCTCAATAATATAGCGTATTCTTGATTTCTTACGTATGTAGTAAGATTGAGCTCTTCTTGGAACTCATTACTAGAGAAAGAGGTGATGTCAGGGACATACACTTTAGAGGTTCATAAAACCTTCTAGAATATTATAGAAGCTTCTCAAGTTAGTGAAAGTCGGTTGAGAAGCTTCTCAATCAGTAGAAGGAGCTTAAGAGGCTTTCCAATTAGTGGAAGGAACTCAAACAACTTCTCAATTGGTAGAAGCTGTTTGAGAAGCTTCTTAGTTTGATGGTAGCTACTCAAGAAGCATCCTAGATATGAGTATATATAAGGGTTGAGGCTGAAGAGTTTTTCGATCTCAACAACACATCTCTTCGAGTTCTAATTCACCTTTCTTGATGTTGTTCGTATACTCATCTGTTTAATTCAAGTTCTTGTTGGTTTTCTTCTAGAAACCTTTTCTTAGTTCAAGATTCTTATTTTGTATTCTTATATCTTTAATAATAACTTGTACATACAGAAAGCAATAGAAGATTTATAATCAAGATTAAAAAGAATATTTTTTTTGCTACACTTTTTTTATACAGTTTGATGAAATCCAAGCTAAGATGAAGGAAATATTGAGAGTTGAAGTCAATACTTATAATCAAAGGATAGTAAGTGATCTCGTTTAACTAGTGGTTGTAATTTGAGCTATATCTTAGGCAATTTGATAAATTTTTGGCTCAAAATTTTTAAAGTGTATATGTTCATGTCACAAGACTATGTGCAAAATTTTTGTGGCAATAAAATTTTGGATTTGTGAGATATAAAGAAAATAGTACTTGAATATCTTTGAACTAGGGTTTTAAATACCTACTAGGATTTTTAAGATATCAAAAAATTGGAAGCAAATTTATAATTGATTCTTTTTGGTAATCAAGATTAAGAGTATTATTTATACTTTAAAAAAATCTTTATAAAAATTGAATGATTTTATCAAGAGTTATTAAATTCTAAAGTTTAGAAAGAAATAAATCTTTGTGGATAAATAAGCTATTGAAGGTTTTATTGCAATTTGAGCCTTTTGTACAAACCTATTTAAATATAAGAGATTTTACTAATATAATTTATTTTTTTGTAATATTATTATATCATTTGTTTTTTTTTATTAAAGACAAATCGCTTATTGGAATCTTACCAATAAATTAAAAATAAATTCTCCACAACTAAGTGTATTTATAGTATTTTGAAACAAATCAAGTTTATAATAAATCTAATCTATTCAAGGATTATATTATTTTAGTCATGATAAATCTAAAATAATTGGATTAGAAGAAGATTTAATTATATTAAAAATTATAAAACTATTATGACCATCTATTGTTACATTTATATGAAAGATTTTAAGAATAATATCTTCAAAAGACAACAGATGATCATCTATGATTTCTACATATTTGAATTTAGTTTTATATATTAAAGATATTCTATGATTTTTAATAAACTCTTCATCTAAAATACATGCTGAGCCTTCTAAATCTAATAAGATAAAGACTCTATGATTTTTAAGTTTCAAACATATATCTATTATAAAATAAGGAAAAGATTTTGAAAAGAGAATAGAACCTTTACTATGAATTGTACAAGATTCCACCTACATAATTTCTACTGTAGCTAAACAAACTTGTTTCTTGACATATTATCTTCTTTGACATTCATACTCTTCATTTTACAATTGTGTTGTTTCTTTGGATATTGTTAATTAGTAAGCTTAGGTTCTCTACAATATAAACACAATCTTTTTTAACAACTACGAGTCTTTTCTTATTCAATAAGAAATTTAAAATGCATTGCATCAATTTACATATCTTCTACTTCTAAATGTATATATTAAAAAGACATTAGTATTGCCATTGTATTATAATAACATTGAGGCTTTCTTGTACGACTCTTAAATCAAATTTCAAAAAGCCAATTGTCATACTTCACAACAAAGTCAATTGCTTGACTCAATGTTTAAGGATCAGATAAGTTGAACATCAATTTTTTTACCTTATATTATAATCCATAAAAAAATCATTCCACTTGATATCAATTGCTAGTTGTCAAATTTGTGAAGCATATAATGTCCCTAATTGATTGCCTTGTTGCTAGATATGGATCTTGTTGGTTGCAACACAAATTATATCATATTTTCTATATATAGATCAAAACTTTACTAAAAATATCTCTAAATTATCTAATATTAGATCACATTGTTCAAAAAAAGATAAAAATTATGTTAAAGAAAAATCTAAAAATAATGTTCCAATAAACCTGACTTGTGATCCTTAAGTTGGATAACTTTGAGGTTGAAGTTCAATCACCAATTGTACTTGATTAATAAATCTCTAAAATTTAGATCTTATACCATCAAACTTCTCAAGCAAACTAATTTTTAGTTCCTTGATGCTTAAATGGTATTCTATTATACATGAAGTAGTATGCCTTGGTGTAGATATTGAAGCAATTCCAATCATCTCTATATCTTTACTTCTTACTAATCTTATTACTCTTTATAGTCGTACATTGAGTTGATGTATTGCAAGAGTTAATTCTCTCATTTGCTCTTGCATTTGTGCCATTATGTTGTTCATTTTAATAGGCTCTACCATAATAATACAATACAAAGGAAAGTATCTACTCTCACTACACAATAAAACACTCAAAAGAAAAAAATTCTAATAACAATATCAATTTAGAAGTGGATAATCTACAACTTCTAATTTGCTTATATCTTATCAAGAAAAAAAAATAATCCACTCTTAATAAAAAAAAAAACAAAGCTCTGATATTGTATATACACTCTTAACAATATGCTAAAGACATGAACTAAAAGAAGATGCATAAATCAATGAAATCTATATAAATAAGAATGTATATATATTCAAGAAGAAATTGAAATGGCTATTGCCAAAGACTAAAAATGCAAAGACTCTTAAACTAGATTAGAAGCAAGAAAGAAGTTGACAAGAGAGAAGAAGGCTTTACTCTTGTCTCTATATATACTATCTACCTAAGAGTTACATGACGGCATTCTATAAGACCTCCAATACATGTCTAATTTGCAAGACACATGTCAAACTTACAAGACAAGTTTTTTATATGTGCGCCACGTATTTAGCTTGTTCCACAAGCTATCAATATGTGCAATATGTGGCTAACTTGTTGGCCAAGGTTCTAACCTATCAATCTCCTATAGACATGTATAAATATGAAACCACGTCTATACATATTCTAATTATTATCCTAAATAAAAGAACTTTTCTTCTATCATAAATAAACTAGATTTGAATATAAATTTTTATAGAAGAAGTCTAACCTACCATTCTATTTCAGTATCTTAAATACATGTTATACATCTACAAAAAATCAAGCCTTTTAATTTCTAACAAATTGTGAAATAGAGATTTTTTAAGTTAATGCTTAGTTTAAGACATTAATTTTGGATAAAAAATAATTTAAAAAAGAATACAAAATAGACAACCAATCTTATAAAAAAGCAACTATTTATCCATATGATTTTGTTAGAATAATATAGGTGATAAGTATAATAAAATTTTAAAAAGACCTTTCTATAGATTTTAAATTATGAATTAATAATTGAGTTATATTATAACTTTTATATATTATTAGAAATAAAAAACTAATAATATATAATATTAAACTAAATAAAAAACTTCTCAAATTAATTCCACCACCTTAGAACTTAATTACATCAAAATAGAACAAAATTTTAGATTCAAACTTTTTATATAATTAAAAAGATTTATGGTTCAAAATTAGAGATTCTAAAGAGAGACTACTTATGTAGCACAAATGTGTGAAAATTAATAAATAAAGAGCCATAATTAATCCTAGCATTTCTTTATTTAATCTTTTTTTGCTCTTCCTAAGTTGTTAAATCAATTACATATAGGTTTTGAAACTATCTTTAAACTAAAAGGACTTAGAATTAGGTCTTTACTTTAATACGTAGAATGATAACTAGTCCAAAAATGTAGAAAAAATAATCAACATTTTCTTACAAGCAAGTAATTTTTGTAATTCTTCTTTTATCCAAATTTAAAAGACTTATAGCCATATAAGATTTGATGCATAGAATTCTTTTTTAAACTATTTGAATCTAATAGAAATTTTTTATATTTAAAAAAATAAATATAAAGTGATGAACAAAATCAACAACTCATATTATCTAAACTTGTAAATCATATAAAATTACTATAAAAAAATATAAAAATAAGGTAGTAAAAAGAACACTTATAAAATTGCAAATAATATCATAGGTACAAAATAGAATTTGTTAGCAATTTAGACCACCACACAAAAATTTAATACAACAAATTAAATAAATAAATTATGTTACAATTTCCAAACAATTATTTTCTATTTCTCAAATCCGCCTAAAGATTCAGATTCTAAAATAAAATGTTTACCCAACATTAATCATGCAACGGATTCTAATTTCTTTGACAAGTACTTGTCTGTACTTGTCAAAGAGATTAAATAATAACAACAATAATAATTACCGATTATTCTAAAGCATCGGGTATACCCGTTTTTGTGTCAAACAACAGTAACGAATCTGGTGTGTATTTATAACACTCCAGAGCTTGTGAGCGCACAAGAGTCGCTTGTAAGCCTCACCGTTTCCTGTTGTTGAGCACGTTCTGCTCTTCCTCGCAGCATTTCCAACGCCGCACTCGATTTCGATTACACACGTTTTCGATCAGGTGTATTTTCATGCGCCCATCATCTGCCATTGGCTTCTCAATGCCTTCATCCTCGTGTTCCACTTCAAATTTGTATTGGAATCGTTTAGTTTGTGAAAGAATTGCTGCATTTGTCTTGTGAATTGGACAAAGTAGGGTTAAAATCGTGGCGTAGACAGTGATCCGTGTTATCTCTTTTGTAACATCTCTTTTTCTGATATGGGTCATTGGTAGCGTGCAGGATTAGAGACACTGTCAAATTTTGTCAATTACATGCTATGGGTTCTGCTGTGGAGGAGCGATCGGAGTCTGTTGTCGGCAATTTGGTAGGGGATTGCATGGGGTTGACGGAAAACTCTCGCCTTCTTGCCGATGAACCTGAAAAGATGTTAGAGGGGCTCCGAGTGATGCAGTGGAATGTTCTAGCCGACGGGCTTGCGCAGTCTGGAGATTTTGGTCGGGTAATTATTATATCTCAAGATATCATGGTGTGGTCTCGTGGATTGCAGTAGCGGCTTGCAAGGCAATCGCCAGAATTTTACTAGTTTTCTGATGAATGTTGATGCTGAAGTGTTTGTGGTCACACGATGTTATTGTATGCTTGTAAGCTAAGAAGCATATCAGTTGATGATAATGGAAGGTAGAAGAGAAATTTTTGGAGTGGAACCATCGTGCGCCACTGTTGCTGGGCAGGATATTGAAAGACGACCCTCATGTCATATGCTTACAAGAGTTGAACCATTTTGGTACTTCTTTCTCAACCCTACTCGCCTACATTTTATTGTGTCCATTGTTTCATACTAATCTTGGAATGGAATCTCTTGTAATGTGCGACTCAATTTTATGATATGCGGCTTCTTTGAGCAGATGACTTCTTCCTCCCAGAACTAAAACAGCATGGCTATGACGGCGAGTATTGGCAAAAGCCCTGCTCGGCTGCTCAGGTGCATCCTCTTTCCATGACGTTACACGACCTTGTGTTGTCACTTAAGTTTTCCCGGAAATGGTCGCAAATTCCTTGATTGATATAGGCCTTCATGGTCTAATCGTTGACGCTTTTTCGGGCTTATTTCCTGATTGTCTTCGGTGGACGAAGTAGACATCTAGACATTGACATCTCTTGCGTATACTCAGCAGAACATTCTGTGATTGACCATCCTTGTGTAGAAATTCGAGTCCCCTGCGGATGGCTGCGCTATATTCTACAAATCATCACGACTACAGCTCTTAAGTATGCTTTTGGAGGATTGACACCGGCATTTTGTAGATTCTACAATTTTCACTTTTCTCTCTTTTAGTTCTGCCGTTGGTGTTCCTTAAGTTGCGCTGGTAATAAAGGCTAGTCGATGACGTGAATTCTCGATCTAATGTAACGTGGATGTGGATTGCGAATGAGCGGAAGAACAGAGAGTGACAAGATCCAGTATGAGGATCCTAAGGGAAAAAAGTTGAATCAGGTACTAGCAACAAACCTGCAAGTTTACTGAACTACATAACTGGAAACCTGGAGGTAACGGGTTTATGGAGTTCGCATGTTCTGTGTAGCCAAAGGGTAATCTAGGTTGTAACCAAACAGATCATCTCATTTTGGATGTGAAACAAGTTATCAAATTTGTCCTTTTAGCGATGGTTGGAACATTGGAGTCCTCACTTGATGAGCCAAATTGCTGGATTTGACTCCGCTCATGACCATGGAAAGATAACGTGTAGTAAATATCCCTCAATCTCTGCACTCACAAGTTTTGTTGTCTGATTTGTATCCAGGGAGGACTAATTTGTAGATTTCGGGATATAGATGCTGACCAAGATTTTGTACTCGTCAATACACACCTTAAGGTAGGACAGCTAAATGTGTACCGTTCGGAAATTCTGCAGGTTACCAGTATACTTGGCAGGGTAAATTCAAAGTTCGACTGCATACTCAAGTTGACACTAATTTCTCCTTATACTAGCAATGCGACTTATTTTTCGTAAGACTTTATTATTATTATTATTATTACTCCTTTGAAAAAACTGTTAATTTTAATTGTGAATCAGGCCAAACGAGGACACTACAATGAAAATCTTCGAGTTCTAGAAACACGGCAAATAATTCAGGTATGCAAGTCTCTGCCCATCGGCTCGACTTTGAAACTAGAAGTTGTGACATATGGTGACAGTATAGCAAGCTCTTCCTTGTTTTAAGTTTATTTCTTACATTTACCAAGAGCAGCACTTCCAAAATATCAACGGTAACAACCCTTACTCTGATGAAACAGCGGTTGGAAGCTGTGACACAAGGATCATTGGTTGCATCAATCCTTTGTGGTGACCTGAATGCGGATCCCTTTTCAAACACTTACAGTATCCTGCATGAGAACTTCGCAAGTGTGTACAGCCTGATATGCTTCTGTGACCCTCCTCATCGTATCAATGAACTCGAAGTTATGGAACTTTGCGATTTTGTAGAAGATGGCGGTGCACGGGCGGAACCCATGTATACTACGTGGAAGACAAGGTACTGCCATGGTCTCCCTTTATGAACCATTTCCAGTTCAATACTAATTCCTTCGAGTGATCAGCGAAGTGATCAGTTCTTTCTACAAAAATCCAAAAAATTCTTACCAATGCTGCATTCTTCATTTTGGCAGGTGCAAAGAAGGTGAGGTGAAACGAACCATTGACTACATTTGGTACAATATTCAAAACAAATTGGTTCCATGTAGACGGTGGCCTCTGCCAAGTGAAATCACTATTGGTGCAGACGCCCTTCCATCTGCTGTCTTTCCGTCTGATCATTTGCCATTACTGTGTGAGTTTAAGTGGAAAGATTATATTGGGAAAGAAAGTGTGAAAGTACCCTTGGTGTTATAACTGTTAGCATTACAATCAAATGTTAGCATGTTAGACCTTTAGAGCTTGATTTTGGACGAGAAAAGCCATCATAGCTTAGATAAATCAGTGGTACAAACAAACGTGACATAGAGATTGAACTTATCATTCCTTGGTCTCTTTTTTTAATAGAACAGGACAGAGATCTACATACCAAAGCCACCTTGCCTTGATTGTCAAAAACAAATCAATGAAATTAGATTTGAAGTATATCTTAATTCTTGGACTTTATAAAGTGACTATGTCAATGATTGGAGTTCTTTTTTCTTTTTCTTTTTCTTTTTTTTTTTTTTCTTTTGGTGGAAAAAGAATAATATGTACTATGTAATATTTGTAGCAATTAAATTTTTTTAATTTTTATTTTATGAGAATTATATTTGGTTTTTTATATTTTAATTTAGTTTATATTCATTAAAAGATAATATACAAATAAATACACAAGTGTTCTTAAATAGATATAATTTTGTAGTTTTTGTAGATTTTGTGTTTTTATGTTTTTATGTTTTTTTTTTTTTTTTTTGAAACATAAATAATGAACTTTTACGTTAATTAAATTAAATATAATTTATATTAGGACCTAGGGTGGAATAGAATTACTTTAAGAAGGGGGTATAATTTTATTATACAAATATGATTATAACTAAATAACTTGATAAGTTTTATATTTAATTTAAAATTTTATAGATAAAAAATATTAACATAATATTAAATTTATATTTATAAGTTAAAAATAGCTATTATTATTTATTATAATATGATTCTAGATCTTAAAAGTCAATATTATGATTTAATTTGTATTTTTGA
This sequence comes from Physcomitrellopsis africana, assembly GCA_036785485.1. Classification (NCBI taxonomy): domain Eukaryota; kingdom Viridiplantae; phylum Streptophyta; class Bryopsida; order Funariales; family Funariaceae; genus Physcomitrellopsis; species Physcomitrellopsis africana. Next base: position 71,781 of record JAWRVF010001256.1, on the reverse strand, counting down.
ATTCATAGAAAAAATCATGTTAATTTAACTATAGTTATATATATATATATATATATATATATATATATTAAGATTATAAAAATTAAAAATAATATATTAATTTAATATTTAAAATATTTTATATTAAAACATACTTATTTATTTTATATTTTATGTCAAATGTCTATATAAGATTTTATTTGAGATGAGTAATACTATACCTATAGCAAAAAATTAAAAAATTAAAAAAAAAAAAAAAAAAAAAAAAAAAAAAAAAACCACTTTTCTTTTTCTTTTATATTCTAAAATCATGTAACTAAATACATTGATCAAATGTAGTTCTAAAACCTTGTATAAGTATAAATATATATTTATTATTATTATTAGATCAAACTTATCAATTGCACGACTCATTCACAACAACTACCTAAAACACTTTGCTTAATGGAATGAAACAAAACCCTAGATTTGCAACCCTAAACATTTCAGGAAGAAAAGCAGAAAAATTAACCTCGTTCATAGTTTGGTGGAAATTTTGTAAAAGTCCACAAGAGCGCGACAACCGCATCCACATCTCCAACCTACATAAACAAAAAACAACACTAGCAGCTCCAAAACAACCTTTGAATCGCACAATGAGCAGAGCCAAGGGATTAACAAGCCTTCATCCAAGTCTCTGTCAGTAGTACCGCACCCACCCAGTTAATTACTCCACACATCAAGCAGCTTCCGTGGAAAGTGATGGAAGAAACACACACACATACACACTCACACACACTGATTTTACAGGCTCTGGGCAACTTGCTCAAGCCTCAACCCCTCAACTGCTGAGGGCTCACTCTAATCAGTCACTCTAATCAGTGTTGGACCAATTTCCAAGCTATGTCATATGTACGCAACTCTTGTTGCAGAAGAAATGTGGAATTTTAAAACAAAACGGCAAGGCTCTGAACCAGGGGGCTCATGCCATCCATCCATGGCGCAAAGATCGTAACCAATCCCTAATGGTTGGCGGAGAGCGGTCGCAATGGACCGAGTCGGTCGCTATATCCGCCGGGTCGGTCGGAGTTCGTTAGGTCGGTCGAAAAGTGGGGAATGGACGGGTGGGGGGAACAGGACGAAGGAATGGGAACAGAACGAACGAAATGAAATCGTTCGTCGAGGATTCCAACTACCAAGAGAGTAGTAGGCTTGGGAGAAGAAGCCCCTGCCAAGGCCACGTTCGCCTCGGTCTCGTCCCCTGCCCTTTTAAGGCGACAGGGATTTGTGCCCTTCAGCGCCATCGCCCAGGCGCTCCCCACTGCAGCTTAGCAAGCCTTCATTCTCTCGTCGGTTCCTCATTATTTCCGGCGCTGTGCACGATTTGAGCTTGAATTCGCACTGGGTTTTACGCAGTCGGTGCTGCATCTAGGATCTGGGGAGGTTGGCTGTTTTTCTAGGTAAGAATTTGCGAAGCTGCTCGAATTCTAGACGAGGGCTCTTCGAGGCCACGTGTTGGTAATATCGGGAATTGCTGCGACGTCTGTACGTCTGCTCGCGCCGGTTCTGTGAGGTTTCTGTGTGAGAGTGATGCTGTGTAATGATCGAGTTTCTTGCAGCTTCGAGTTTCATTTTACATTCTGTATTCTTTTTCTTTGTTTTTCCTTGTTTTTATTTTTTTACTTTTTCATTTGATTTATTTCTCGTTTTCGTGTTTGACAAATATTAGCTTTGAGTTTCTGGAATCTTTGCTCATGTTAAGTTGCGCTAGTGAGGTCGTGTTTGTAATGAATCGCGTTAATGGAGCTTTTGCAGGTTTGTTGCAGCTGGGTTCGGTTGCGTTCCATTGAAGTGAGAATCCATTGGTGGGATGGCTATGCTTGGAGCTGTTCGAGGCGCGACTGGATTTAGCGTCTTAAACCAGAGCCCTAGCAATGTTGGGCCATCGTCGACGCGAAAGGTCGGTGGATCCAAAGTTCTGATGACTGCGACACTTCCACAGAAGTCCAAGTAAGTGGGCTGTACCATCATGATTCTTTAATGCTCTTAAACCTATGGAACCAAACGCAATGCTGCGGGAAATTATTTTAATGAGATTTTTGGTATGGCTGGAGAGAGTCCCACGTCACAAGTAATTTGGAAATTTTATTTTTCTAGTGTAGGCCGTACGTGCATGTAGTCGATTTCAGTATGTAAATCTTCCCACGCTTATTCACACAATTACAGAGACATTGTTAAATTCCCGAGTTACAGACTCATCTTTGATACAGGAGACAAACCATGCTAAGGACTGGCTGAGCTCGGTTTGGTGTCTCTTCCATGAACCTCCAAGGTGTTGAATCGTTGATGTATTTAGTCAATACAGAAGGGCTCTTACAGCGAACATCGCTTTCTTTCTTGCAGGGGAGCTAATGTAAGTAAGCAACCATTGGAGAAGCACTCCAAAATCATGCACTCTATCACACCAGAGAGGTTGGAGTTGTTCAAGTCCCTTGAAGGCTGGGCCTCTAATACTCTTCTCCCTTATTTGAAGCCTGTGGAGAAGTGCTGGCAGCCACAAGATTTCCTCCCAGATCCATCTGCGGAGGACTTCTTGGACCAAGTTCGGGAGCTTCGGGAGAGATCTGCGTGCTTGCCTGATGACTATTTGGTGTGCTTGGTTGGCGACATGATCACTGAGGAGGCTCTGCCGACGTACCAGACTATGTTGAACACTCTAGATGGAAGCCGTGACGATACGGGCGCTAGTCCCACTCCTTGGGGTGTGTGGACTCGTGCATGGACCGCAGAAGAGAACCGTCACGGGGATCTGCTGAACAAGTATTTGTACTTGACAGGGCGAGTGGACATGAGACAAGTCGAGAAGACAACCCAGTACTTGATTGGATCTGGCATGGTGAGAGTCTGTTATCCCAGTGAGTTCAGTGAATAATGTAGCGTAATCTGTTTTATCGCATGCTATTGCTGTTATACCCTGCAGCTAGACTCAGGGTATCGAAGAGGCCTGTGAGTGTATTGATTGATGGATAGAGGTGTTCAGTGGGGTTTGAATAAGTATCGGTGTTGGAGTGTGAGAATTGACGTTGAATATTGTTTGGTGTTGCAGGACCCCCAAACCGAGAACAACCCTTACTTGGGTTTTGTTTACACGTCTTTTCAGGAGAGAGCAACTTTCATATCGCATGGTAACACTGCACGGCATGCTAAGGAGCATGGGGATGCAAAGCTTGCGACGATTTGTGGGATTATTGCTGCAGATGAGAGAAGGCACGAGAATGCGTACACAAAGATCGTGGAGAAGCTGTTTGAGTTGGACCCGGATGGCGCAATGCTAGCATTCGCTGACATGATGAGAAAAAAAATATCGATGCCAGCACATTTAATGTACGATGGTGAGAATGGGCACCTTTTCGATGACTTCTCATTGGTTGCTCAGAGAACGGGTGTTTACACTGCGAGGGATTACGCGGACATCATGGAACACTTGGTGAAGAGGTGGGATGTTCCGCACATAAAAGGGCTGTCAAGCGAGGGCGAGGCTGCGCAACAGTATGTGTGCTCACTACCTCCTCGAATCAGGAGACTGGATGAACGCGCACAAGCGAAGTTGAAGAAAGCTCCGAGGACAGGGAGCTTCAGCTGGATCTTCAACAGAGAAGTCGCTCTTTTATAGACGCCGTTGCGGAGGGCTTTGTAAACATGATATTTCACCGCAAATCAAGGTAGAGTTGGTGAAATGTATTCGAGGATTGCATTTTTCACACGTGTTTCAGCATACTGAAGATTTTGCATGCGACAATGTGGACGGAGAGAGCTGCTTTTTGACTGGCGTGATCAGGGTTCAGGTAAGAAACTTTGAAGTATTCACGATTATGTCTTTTAGTTTGAATGACCTAAGTCGCAGGTTGGGTTCAGATACGATGTTAGTTCTGCAGAGTTTCACCTTTCTGACATGAGAACTCTAAAGGTATATTGTCCAATACTTAATGGACAGGATGATTGACTCACAAATCATGCTACACCAATGAGATCATTGGCAGTGTGTGATTGATTATGAGCACTAACAAACGCTTGCTGTCGAGTATATAAGAGTAAACATGCTCCATGGCTATATGTAACCCGTCTTGTGTTCCGTGACAATGTTGGATCAGAAATTTGTGAAAATTGTGTACCCATCACAGAACAGCTCTTTTGGACTTTGAGCTTGTTCGGTGCCTCACAATTGTCACTTAACGTTTGCAGCCGTTGTGCTATCTATCTACTCTATTTTGTTTGTTTGTTTCATTTCAACTCTTCTACTGATGTTCCGACCTGTGTCTGTTCGAAGATCAATACTACTACCATTTTTTTCTGAAATTTAAATTTCTAAGTTTTCATAAACATGGACACATTCTTATATAGTGGGTGATGAACCTCTTGTTTGCTTCTGTAAAACTGAACTTGAATTCCCATTCCCTGATCTCATGTTACGTCTAACATCATGAGGGATTTGCAAGCAAGGAGAGTCGGTCAAGGTCGAGTATATAAGAGTAAACATGCTCCATGTTTACCCATAAACTTCTATATAGTTATCAAGTGGTTTGACAAACAAACTTGTGTGGTAATGACATGAGCCTAACATTGATTATCTCAAAATAAAAACAAAAACAGTTTTTTGTTCAAAAATGTATTTAAAACAAAACAACAATATGCAAATATCAATTACAATGATTTGGGCCTATAATGGCCACTATCATATATTCTTTCATTACATATCATATACAATAAATTTTTCATTTAAGTATTAGTATTTATTATCCCTTATTTCTTCTCAGCAATAAAAAAAATTCAACTATCTGATTCGTTTTTCAACACTTCATAAAATGTGCTCGTTTATTTACTCGTGTGTATATATATATATATATATATATATGCTAACCTCTTCTATGGAGTTTTGGTAAATATACTTGATAATACATCAACAACGCCCATACCATGTACTTGATCAGGCAATACTTCAATCAGTCTACTCAGTCTTCAAATGAGGTGATTAACAACAGAAACCACTATATTATATTTAAATAGACCATTTGAGTTTGTTGGATCCAAGAATCAGATAAGCACAATGAATGATCCTTTAGTGTAGTGTTGTAAACTCAAACTTGGTGTCGATGGCGATGTATTTACAACAGTTCATTTGTATCGCTTCTCGCTTCATTCCCATGTCTAGAGCTCTAAGGAAGCGTGCGTAATGTCACTATTAGAGTTTCATCTGTGTCTCTCTTCCGCTTACTGATTAGGTCATTTGTAGCTGCGTTTCCCACTGCGAGTATACTGATCGCTCTCTCCCCTGTTTCTTCTCTGCTCACAGATAGCAGCTTCATGAATTCGTGTTTTGCATGTCTTTTCATGGATTTCTCATGCTGGAGTCTGGATCGTTTTTCGTTCCGAGTCTTAGGTTTAGGAGATCTTAGGAGCTACTACGACGCTTCTACAGCGTGCTGAGAGCCAGTTGTATGATTCTAGACCTGGTTAATGTGCGTCATCGTCTTTTGCGGATCTTGGAGGATGTGTGTGCTGTGGTTCCAGGGCTGCTAAACTTTGAAGTAGCGTGCTTCTCTGTATCACTCTTTTATGCCTTTGTAGGTTTTATGGCGCAGATTGGCCATGGCGGGGGCTATTGGCTGTGAAAGGGACAGAGATATCTGCTGCACCATGTTCTGTACAAAAAGCTGCCGCGCTGCTACGCCGTTTCTTGTTAACCGAGGCAGCTTCAGAGGTTGAATTTGCTAAAAGTTGCGTTGAGGCTGTTTCCCAATGTTTAGAGGATATGCTGGTGAGGAGAACGAAGAACTCGGGAATTACTAGGGAGGATTTGAGGTTTGAATCTGCAGGGCATATTTCGAAATTCTTTCATGTCGAACAGGTTGACAAGGTTCCAGAAATTAAGAAATGTCAAAGAGATAAAGGGTCGAAGCGTTTGAAGGTCTCGAAAGAAAAGGAGGAGAAGAAAGGTGGAACATCATTTCATTTTCAGGCATTTCTAGGACATGAATTGGATGGTGCAGAGGGAAGGAAGCAGGCCAACGGGAAGCTAGGTTTCGATGAAAAGCCCGTCGTTACCGAATTGCTTCCGAGCACACCTAGACAATGTGGTCCAGTAGATAATGGAAGAGAATTTCAAATGAATGACAAGATGAAGAAAAAGAAGAGTTTGAATGGAGAGGCAATGGATGTGGATGTGGGAGGGTTGCACTCGGACATTTTGATCGAGGCCGATGTGGATTGCTACCCGGATATTACGAAAAGTACTAAGAAAAATAAGAAGAGTTCAAATGAAGTGGTTTCAAATGGACTTTCCAGATCAGCAGGGACACTTGGTAATGCAATTATGGTAGAAAAAGACACAGCACGAGCTGAAGACAAACGTCATGAAGAAGAAGATTGAACGCCATGGCAGTTTATTAGAGAGAGGAACTCTCTCTAATAGATCCTAGAGAGGTGCTTGCTGAACATACCATCAGTAGCATTGAGGGCAAGGGGAATGGTAGTGATGCGCAACTGAGTAACGTTAGAAAAAAATCGAACAAAAGATCAGCAGAGGAACCGCCGAGTAATTCCAAAGACCAAGATCGCAAATTAAAAAAAAAAGAGATTGTCTGATTGAAAGGCAGCAATTAAATCATACATGCATCAATCAAGCATTTACTGGCTTCGTTTCCTGTCATCTACATGCTCTTCGGAATGCAATTGAATTTAGTGCTGCTTCCCGGTGTCTCCGAAGTGTCTAGATCATAGATTAACCGTCAGCTATGTTTAAATGACAGTGGTGTCTATGAGTTAGTGTGCATGTGATTTGAATAGCTTACACATTGTGCTGATTTCTATGTATGAAATGGAAGTTTCTGTTGCGATAACAGCCATTGTGATTCTGAGCTTCTTGCTTCGAGTAGGCAATGGTCAAGGTGTTCCAATGTTGAGGAGATTGCTGTGAGTTTCAAGCTATCGGTGCTTCTTCAATTCGAAGATTAAATGCGTTCACCAAGGTACAACCTGGAAGGTGGTAGCCGTTGAAAGATACCTACTTAGTATTCATATTCAAACTTATGCACATTGAGTCGATGTGCAATGAATTATAGAGGTCCATATTTGCTTTTTATCAAATGCTTATTTTAAAGGATAGTTTCTATAAGTTGGTGTAATTCCTAAATTAATTTTCTTAAATATTAGGGCCAAGTTTTTATACCCATTCTTAGTATTTGATGCTCAACATTATTAAAGACCATATGTTATAGTTTGTTTGGATGGTTGAAGGTATTTTTAGTTTGAAAAAAAAATTATTATGAAAGATAAATAAAAATGATTTAAAATTTTTATAATTCTTTCAAAATTTAAAAAATATAATTTTAATACAATAATCTATAAGACTTAGCAAAAGAAATAACATCTAAATCCTATAAAAATATATTTTTATATAATTTTTATAATCTTATAATATTTCAAATACTTAAATCAAATTACATAAGTTATTAAAGTTTTTAATTTTATATAATTAAATAAATAATTTAATTTTTAATAATATTATAATTATATAATTATCATGATACAAAAATAATTATTAGATTCTAATATATATATATATATATATATATATATATATAATTATAATGATATTTTTATAAATTATTCTTAAATTTATAATGTAAAATTTATAAATCTTAAATAAATACTTTTTAAAGTTGTAAGTTTTTAAAAATTAGGAAAAATGACATGAAGTCAAAAAATATTTAAATATATAAGAATATATCAAATTAAAAACTTCAATAGGAACAAGATAATATTTAAATTACTTTATAACTAATGCTAGTATTACAAACACACTACATATGTAGAATAAGACTCTAAAAGTTCAAAGAGCTGAAACAAAAAGAGTTCACTTTATATCACAAACAAGGAGCTAAAATAAGGCATAAAAATAAGACCAAAAGATCTAAGTTGAATCACAAGGATTGTATTGTTAAAACTAAGGATCCTCTTAGTTTCGACTTTTATATATATTAGGTGCAAGGAAGCTTCTTGAAGATTTTTTTTTATGTTTGGAGGTGAAGCAAGCCTAAGATCCTTTTATGACCATCTAAGATTCTTTAGAATCTTTTAGAACCTTCCAAAATCTTCTTGGAACCTATTAGGATCTACTAAGGCCTTTTCAAAATCATTCGAAATCTTTTAGAACCTACTAGGATCAAATAGAACCTACTAGGACCAAGTAGAACATTTTAGAATCTTTTAAGATTAAATAAAATCTTTTAAAATCTTCTAAAATCTTGTTCTATTATATGTCCATGACATCACCTTTCCTTTCAGTTCCAAATTCCATAAGGAGAAATAAAGTTGAAGTTAGTCAAAAGCTAAGGAAGTCAAAGATGTATTGCATGATATTTCTACATACTCAAGCTGTATTTTATGAGTTAAAAGATTCATCAATTCTTACAACCAATAATAGTGACTAATATCTTCTACTATAGACCAAGCTTAAATTTTTGTGTCTTTGTTACAAAAACATCCTTCAAAAATTACTTTTAAATATTTTTTATAGATAAGTTCTATTTTGATGATGATTGCTACAAAGAAGCTCTTAGATATTCTATAGCATCTTATAGTTCTTCATCTTAAGATCAACAATATAAAATGTTTAGTTGAAATGACCTAATTTGCATAGTATTGTCTTCTTGACTATCCGTATCTTATTATACAAGTTAAATTTAAGATGTGTCATAATCTTAAGGTGGAATAGAATTATTTCTAGGTTTGTTAGTTTATATATAAATGAAGGTTGAACTTTGAAACTTTTGGAATTCCTTCCACTTCTCTTACAAAAAATTATAAAGTCTAGAATACATCATATTTGAATATATCAAATGGCAATATTATTTAACATATATTATCAATTTAGATCTAAAAGAATGTTATCAACAAAATTCTTGTATTTTTTGTAATGCATTGATTAAATTTGAAGTTGACTTTTATATATGCTTATTAATGTCATGGACATACTTTAAGTCACCACATTCTAAAACTTTCTGTAGTCCTTTAGGATCCTTTATGATCTTCTAAAATCTTCTATAGTTTTCTAACATCTTTTAGAATCTTTTAGAATCTTCTTTAATCTTCTAAAATCTTCTATAGTTTTCTGACATCTTTTAGAATCTTTTAGAATCTTCTTTAATCTTCTAGAATCTTCTATAGTCTTTTAGAACCTTCTAGAATCTTCTTTAATCTTCTAGAATCTCATGTAGCCTTCTAGAATCTTCTATAGTCTTCTAAAACTTACCTTAGTCTTCTAAAATCTTCTTTAATCTTTTAGAATTTTTTAAGATATTCTTAGAAGGTTCAATAGGACGTAGGCTTTGTAGTATGAATAAGAGGCAAGACCAAGGTGCACCTCAATCTTACCAACACAAGTCTTGGAGCAATTCAAAGTGTTGCTTTGTTTCTTGATGTCAATCTAGTGTCTTGTTCTTATCAATGATCTAGTTTGTTCTTCTCCATCCAGTTCTTTGTTTTTAAAATTATTCTAATTTTATAATCTTTTCTTTGTTTCTTTATTAACTTGTTATCTTGTATCCTTGACATTTTGGCAAGATTATCTAAGTAATCATATTAGAGCTTTGATCTCTTGATAGAGAGTGGATTATCCTCTTTTAGATTAATATGCTTATTTGTTGCAATTTGATCTTTTTTTTTGGAGAGAATAGATTACTACTTTTCTAGGATATATCACTGCATTTTAGAAGTTACAGATTACCCTCTTCTAAATTAATATTATTTAGAAACATTCCTTTTCAGTATAGAAAATACTACACTAATAGCTTATTGATTTGATTTTTGTCAATATAGAAGTAAATTAAATCATGGGAGGTACATCCTTACAAATAGAGAATAAAGTGGCAACTTTTACAGATCTTTGAATTCTTTTGGATATTGTATAAGAAAGAATGGCATTCTTTTGTAATCCAAAAAAAAACTACAAATAAAGTAAGTATCTGAAAAAACTAAGCAAAAGATTTATAATTTGTAACAAGAGATTATATGATTAAGAAAAGTAGGCGAAAGACAAGTTATGCATGTAACCTCTCTAGAAGCTCCGAGGATTGTCATAAAAGAGCCAAAGGCTAGCATACCTAATAAATTTGATAGAACGAGATCTAACTTTCAAGGATTTGTACAACAAGTACGACTTTACTTACAACTATATCCTTCTCATTATCTGGATGGATTCACTCAAGTTGCTTTTGTAGGTACTTTTTTATTAAGTAGTGCTTGATCATGGTTTGTTCCACTATTGGAATTTTTTTTTTCAATCTTATATAATTTGAAGGCTTTTATAGAAAGATTTATTGTTGCATTTGGAGATAGTGATTAGGAGAGGGTGGCAAAAAAGAAGATTCAAAACCTATGATAAGGATAATATTTAGCTGTAATTTATGCCACAAAATTTCAACAACTTATTTGTGATCTTGATTAGAATGATAAGGCTTTTATAACTCGATTCTATTATGGCCTAAAAGATAATATAAAGAATTTATTGATCATAATGTTAAGAATAGAAAGTTTAGAAAAACTCATATCTCAAGCTATTACTTGTGACAATCGCCTATTTGAGTTACGATAGGAGAGATGATCAATTTTTAGCAATACCTATTAAAGTTCATTTATTACATCCTCAAGAATATTAGAAAAGCTATTAATATATCCTAAATTTAAGTAGATTAATATAATTTAATTCAAGCCATCAACACCAGCAGAAAAGATTAGATGTCAATAAGAGAATCTATATCTATATTGTAAAAAACCTAATCACAAGGCAGCAAACTATCCAAACAAGTCTAGAGAATTCAAGGTACAAGATATATCATATGAATTAGAGAGATCAGAAAACAAAGATATCCAACTATAATAAGGACCTTGCGGTTGAACATCCTCAAATCTAAAATATTAGAAAAAAGCTTCTTTCTATTTTCAAATCCAATATCCTATTTTATACTTTATGTATATATAAGAATCTTAAAAGAAGAGATTTCTGCTAAAGTCCTTTTAGATATTAGAGCCTTAGTATGCTTTATAGATAAGGATGTTGTAACCCAACACAACTTAGTACTTATAAAGAAAATCGATTGTGTATCCATAGAAGTCATTGATAGACAAAACTTTGCATCAGGAGATGTTGTTGAATATATGATAAATGACATCTTACAAGAATACTTAGATGACTTTGTAGTCATCTACTAGGATGATATCTTAATCTTCTTTAAGAATGAACAAGAACATAAACATCATGTACATATGGTATTGGAGAAACTACGAAAAAGTGGATTGTATGCCAAATTAGAGAAGTACTTTTTCCATCAACCATCAATCGAGTTTTTAGGATATATTCCTTTTAAAAATAAGATTTTTATAGATTCAAAGAAGATGCAAATTGTTATAAAACAACCATTATCAATCAGAGACAATAAGGCTAAAGAATCATAAGGCTAAAGAATCATAAGGCTAAAAAATCATTCAAAATCAATAAGATTAAAGAATCATTCAAAAAGCTAAAAAAATCTTTCTCTTCAGTTCTTATATTTGTCCACATAGATTTAACAAAACCATTTATTTTGAAAACGGATGTCTCAGATTTTACACTTAGATCTGTACTCTCTCAAATTGATAATGATGATCAATTACATCTAGTAGCATTCAGCTCTAAAAAATTTTCAATTATAGAGATCAATTATAAGATCCATGACAAAGAACTATTGGTAATTTTTGATGCTTTTGAAGAGTGGTGCCATTTATTAGAAGAGGCTTGTGAGAGTAAAATTCACCCCTCACCTCAAATTACAAGATGGCCTCAATTAAGAGTTGCTTGTAATTGGTGGTGTGAAGTAAAAAAAGCAAAAAGCAAGAATAAAAGAAAAACAAACATAAAACAAGTGAAATATGTGTAATTAAGCAATTATACTTTAAAAAATTAGTCACAATTTGTTCACTAGATTTTTATCTAATAAAAAGTAAAAATAAAAAATAAAAGTTATATTTTTAAGTAGATAATTTTTTTTATCTTTCCAATAACGTAAAAAATATATAAATCCAAGTTACTATGAATAAATTATGATAATTCAAAGATAAAAGGTAAAGAATTAAAAAGTTATATAAGTAAGTAATTTTTATCTTTAGGATAACTTGCTTAAGAGATCAAGAGTTCGAACCTCACCAAGGCTCACAAGTAGTGTATAAGAGTGTCTTAGAGAGGCCACGAGGCCTTAGTCTTATCCTCCTACCTACATCCAAGGTGCCACAACCCATATGGGACTTGTGCACCTTCTTTGCTATAAGGACTACACTAGCTATTGGTCCTCCTATTTTCTACTAGTAGAACTAATATTTTTTCATTTTTGACTTCACCATGGTGTTCAAAAATATCCAATTAGCCTAGGGACCTTGAATGGCCATCAAATCTTGCTCCATTTCTTCATAATGGCTCCCAAGGTGGTAAAACTTATTTTTATCCAAGTCTTCAAAATTGCTCTAAAAAATCCTAAAAAATTCTAAATAAATTCTAAATAAATTATAAATAAGTTTTAAAAATATCTATAATAGTTCTAAGATGATAATATCAATTTGAAACTATTTCATTCTACCTTGGAGATTTTTTATAATAAAAAAATTAATTTAAATTAACTAAAATCCTATTTTTTACATAAATAACTAAAAAGACATGAGATTTTTTTTCTCATGCTTCTTCTATCTACTAAGTAAAATTTATGTATTTCTTATAAGTGGTATATATAGATAGAAGGCCAATGTAGGCCAAAGTGTATTCTTAGAAGGTTCAATAGGACATAGGCTTTGTAGTATCTAAGTCTTTAATAGTCTAATTTTTGTGATAGTCGATTTGTTTGTATATTTTGTGAGAGTAGCCAGACACAATCTCTTATCTTGAATTTTAATTTGTTCTTACGATGAATGTTTGCATAGTCTTTATATCGGTCTTGAGTCATTTATAGTTAGAACTTTAATTCTTTATAGATGACTTTTAAGTAGGTAATTTGATTTTCTACAACAAGGCTTCTTACATCTTTAATTTGGAATGAATTTTCTTTAAGGTGATATCCATAGTTTCAGAAGAATGGAATTTGCTTCATCAAAGAATGTTCAGAGTTATTATATACAAACTTGGCCACTAGTAGGAGGTCCATCTAATGATCTTGCTAATAATTTATATTGCAACAAAGATAGTGTTCTAAGATTTGATTTACTTATTATATTTGACTATTGATTTGAAGATCATAAAAGATTGATCTTCACTTTCAAAAGTTGAAATAGTCCTCTCCAAAAATTTGATACAAATTATGGTCTTTAGTTTGAAATGATACCATTTGAAAGGCCTTATATTTGATAAATATTATCAATAAAAAGCTTAGCTGTTTCTTTTCTAGAAATAATCTTATTATATATGATGAAATGTGTCATCTTAGTAAGATGGTCTATCACCACAAAAATTGAGTCTTTTCCATTTGAAATTGGAAGATTTGTAATAAAATCTATGGATAACAATTATCATGGGCCTTAGGAATTCAAAGTGGGTGGAAAAGTCTATATGGTTGGTATCTTGGGACCTTTGCTTGAGCACAAATTTTACATGATTGGATGAATTCTTTCACCAATTTTCACATTTAAGGCCACCAACAGTCTCTTGATATTAATTTCTATATCTTATTGAAGCCAAAATATCCAATTACTAAAAAATCATGTCATGCTTGAAGAATTTGAAGTCTTATAGGACCTAAAAGAACATACAAGAGATGTTTGAAATATAACAATCTTTCCTCAAACTTGAAATTATTATTTTCTTCTACATGTGTATTTTTTAAATGTTATTGAATCCTCTCTACAAATAGATTTGTCTTCATTGCTCTCTAGATATCCATCTTCAGAGCTGTATTTATATATGTAGATATTATAAATGTCTTCAATTGCAAATTAGATGGCTTTAACATGACTAATTTTTGTTGATCCAATATAATATCTCCTATTCTTGGCGCAAGATATGATTGTTGAGAAAGGACATCTGGTTTCTGTTAAAGTTTTTTCGAACGATATGTAATCACAAAATTGAACCGAGATAATAACATGCTCTATTATGCTTATTAGCAATTCAAAACTTGAGCACTGATAAAACATTCCAAGTTTTTGTAGTTAGTATATACCATGATCTTGAGTTGAGCCCTATGAATCATCAAATTGACTCACTAGTTGTTTTAGGACAAAAGAATGCATTTAAGTGCCAAAATTATAATTATTAGATGATGATGTATTTAGAAGATGCTAAATAAAAGATAGTAGTATTCGTGGAGAAGAAATGGAATCTTAGTAAGTCTTAGAGGCAATTATCTTAATTGGTTTAATATTTTTTCTTAATTATAAGAATTAGTATTTAGTTATGGAGACCAAAGTGTTACCTTATTTCTTCATATCAATCTAGTCTTTAATTCTTGTCAATGATATAGTTCTTTATTCTTGTCTATTCAATTCTTTGTTCTTAAAATTATTCTAGTTCTATGATCTTTTCCTTATTTCTTTGCTAATCTGCTATCTTGTATCCTTAACAACTAATATTGTAATTGTGCCAATGCACAAAATATTCCAACTATCTTTGCTTTTGCTTCAAATCAACTACTTCTTCCACTTCAAATTTTTCATGGCTATTTGTCACAAATATAAGATTTATTCTAATAATTATCTAATAAATATAAATAGATAGAAATAGATAAAATTAGATTAATTTGATAATATCTTATAAAAAAGTTTCATAGATATGATTTCACCTTTATACATATCCATAAGTAATTAATAGGGTTAGAAACTTGGCCAATAAATTAGCCACATGTTGCACATATTGGTAGCTTATGGAACAAACTAAGTATGTGATGCACATATAAGAAACTTGTCTTGCAAGTTTGACATGTGTCTTGCAAATTAGATGTATGTTGGAGGTCATATAAAATGTTGTTATATAACTTTTAGGTAAATAATATTTATAAAGGCAAGAGTGAAGCCTTCTTCACTCTTGTGAACTCCTTTCTTGCTTCTAATCTAGTTCAAAAGTCTTTGTATTTTCTAGACTTTGACAATAGCCATTCAAGTTTCTTCTTAAATATATATGCTTTCATATTTCTATTTTGTTATTTTCCTTTGATATAGATTTTGATAATTTATAGATCTTTTTTTAGTTTATATTCTTGACAGATTGACAAGAGTATACATATAATATGAGAGCTTTGTCTTTTCTTGATTAAGAGTGGATTATCTCTTTTTCTTGATAAGATATAAGCATATTAGAAGTTGTGGATTATCAACTTTTAAATTGATATTATTTAAATTTTTTTTTTTTTTTATTCTTAAATATTTTATTCTATAGTAAGAGTAGATATTTTTTTTTCTATTGTATTATCATAACATAGCTTGTTGAAATGAAAAGCGCAATGATACAAATGCAAGAGCAAATAATAAAGTTAATGTTTCTAATATATCAATTCAATTTACCATCACAAAGAAGAATAAGATTAACAAGAAATAAAGATATAGAGATGATTGAAGCTACTTTAATATCTATACCAAGTCATACTACTTCACCTACAATAGAATACCATTTAAGCATCTGAGAACTAAAAATTAATTTGCATGAGAAGTTTGATGGTACAAGATCTAAATTTTGAGTATTCATCAATCAAGTACAACTGGTGATTGAACTTCAGCTTTAAAGATATCCAATTCAAAGATCAAAAGTTAGGTTTATTGAAACACTACTTTCAAGTTTTGCTTTATCATGGTTTTCATCTTTCTTTGAATGATGTGATCTAATATTGAATAATTTGGTAGCATTTTTATAGAGTTTTGATTTATGTATAGAAAATATGATGCAATTTGTGTTGCAACCAACAAGATCCATATCTTGCAATAAGATAATCAATTAGTGATATTATATGCTTCACAATTTTAACAACTAGTGATTGATATCAAGTGAAATAATGTTGCATTCATCAGTCAATTTTTCTATGATTTATAATATGAAGTAAAGAAATTGATGCTCAATTTATCCAATCCTCAATCATTGAATCAAATAATTAACTTTGCTATGAAATGTGACAAACAGCTTTTTAAGTTTTAATCTAAGAATCACTCAAGAAAGCCTCAATGTTATTATAATATAATGATAATATTGACATCTTTTTAATATATACATTTAGAAGTAAATAGATTTAATATATTTTAAACGTCTTATTCAATAAGAAAAGACTTGTTGTGATTAAGAATTATATTTTTATTATAAAGAATCTAAGTACATTATTTAACATTATCCAAAGAAATGATGCAACTATAAAATGAGGAATACAGTTGTCAGAGAAGATAATATGTATACAACCTAGTCTGTATAAAAAAAGAAATAAATAAAAGACAGTATTTTTAATAAGATATGGATATTTTGAATATAACATTATGCCTTTTGGATTCACAAATGTACCAATTATTTTTTAATATTTTATAAATGATATTTTTTATGAATTTCTAGATAATTTTATTATTTGTTATCTAAATGATATTTTAATCTATTCTAAAAATATAAAAGAATATGAATTACATGTTTGTCATGTGTTACAAAAACTTAGAGTTATGGCATTGTATGCAAAGATAGAAAAGTGTATATTTCACACTATTCAAGTTGACTTCTTAAGATATATCATTTCAAATGATGGTTTTAAGATGGATCCTAAAAAAATCCAAACAATCATAGATTAGAAGATTCTAAGAACAATAAGGGATGTGCAATGCTTTTTGAGATTTGCTAATTATTAACAAATCTTCATTAAGAACTTTTTTTAAATTGCAGCTCTATTTATACGCTTAACTTGTAAAGACAAATTTAAGTAGAGTACAAAAATAAAAGCATTGTTTGAAGTTTTAAAAGTTGTTTTTATTTTCATACCAATCTTGTATTGTATTGAATTTTTCAAGGTATTTTTTATGAAAATAGATGCATCAAACTTTGCCTTGGATGCGGTATTATCACAAATGAGAATAGATGATAAATTCCACCTAATAGCTTTTCATTCCAAGAAACTTTCAGCAGTAGAGATCAACTACAAAATCTATGATAAAGAATTTTTTGTAATTATGGATTCTTTTCAAGAATGGCATCACTTTTTAAAAGGTGCTTCTAGTCCAATCAATGTATATAAAAATCATAAGAATTTGAAGTACTTCATGCTAATATGCATATTGAATTGTTGTCAAGTTCATTGGAGTATATCTTGCCAAGATTCAAGTTCATTATTATTTATCAATCAAAAAAACAACAAGGTCTATTTGATGCCCTTTCTAGACGTTCTTATCTTATACCAAAAGAAGAAAATGTAGCTTTTGATCAACAAAAAATAATCCTCTTGAAGCCAAAGCAATTTCATCTTCGAGCAATAAAATTAACATTGATTGTTGATTCAACTTTTTTTAAGCAAGTCTAGTTAAATATGTCCTTAGACCTTCTTGTTTATGATATTAAGAATAATTTTTCTAAGTCTTATGGTACTTCAAAGTTCAAATTCAAGGACAATTTATTTTATTTCAAAAGACACTTAAATATTTTAAAAGGAGAAGTATGACTACATGCTCTTGAAGCTCATCACAACCTCCTTGCAATAGGACATTTTAGACATAACAAGACTTTGGAGCTAAGATCAAGAGATTTTTGATAGCTTCAAATATGGAAGGCAATTAAAAAAATTGTATAGTTGTGCAACATTTATTCAAGATCAAAAATTCCTTGTCATCAATCTTATAAACTTGTTCAATTATTACCTATACTACAACAATCTTGATCTTCTATTTCTATAGATTTTATTATAGATCTTCCAAATTCAAGTTCATAAGATTCTATATTTGTGATTGTAGATTGTTTCACGAAGATGGCATATTTTATATCATTACTATATAATAATATGATTATTAGATGAAAGAAAAAAAGAATGATTATATTATAGAGGAGCTCAAATGAAAATATTATAATAAATTATCTTAATATATATATATATATATATATATATATATATATATATATATTTATATATATAATAAATAAGGAGATAGTAAAAATTAAAAAATACTAATACTATATTTTTTTAGATATTTATAAATAAGACAAAATAAGATAGATTAGAAAAATAAATGATGTAAGCATCTCTAGAAAAGAATAAAGAATAGATTTCTATAAAATTTATCTTAAAATTCTAAAAATTGATACTTGGAGAAGACCGATTGTGAATCTAGGTTAAAATTAGACCTTGAGGCACAAAACCATGTGTTGGCAGTAAATGGAGAGTTCTTTGGCAAATCAAAGAGTTGGATTTGAGATTAGACTTAAGAAGGTTTATTTAAGTATTGATTTCAAGTGATTTAGATAGATATTAACTTTGTAAGAACTTTGCAAAATTAAGATTGATTTAGGAGACTTTGGAATTTAAGAAATAATGAAAGATTTATATTTTTGATCATTTTTTGAGTTTGGTTATAGATATATAAGTGAGATTTTGAAAGTATGTATCAAGGACATGAACTAAGACAGATGCATAAATTAGTAAAAATTATATCAAAAGAAAACAACAAGATAAAAATAAAGAAGTATGTATATTTAAGAAAAAACTGGAATAGCTATTGCCAAAGATTAGAAAATACATGAGACTCTTGAACTTGACTAGAAGCAAGAAAGGAATTGACAAGAGTGAAGAAGGCTTTATTTTTAATTCTATATATATTATCTATCTAAGAACTACGTGGTGACATTCTATAGGACCTCTAACACATGTCTAATTTGTAAGACACATGTCAAACTTGTAAGACAAGTTTTGTACATGTGCGCCACATACTTAGCTTGTTCCACAAGCTACCAACATGTGTGCTACATATTTAGCTTGTTCTATAAGCTACCAACATATGTGACACATGGCTAGCTTGTTCCACAAGCTACCAATATGTGCGACATGTAGCTAGCTTATTGGCCAAGTTTCTAACCTACCAATCACCTATAGACATGTATAAAGATGATTTCACATCTATGAAGCTTCTAAGATGCTTGTCTTTAAGATATTAGCATATTTTATCTATCTCTATCAATCTATATTAATTAAATAATTAATAAAATAAATCTTATATCCGTGATATTATTCCACCTTCTAGGGATGAGTTTCATGAGGAGCGATGATTACATGTTGAAGAAGTCTAGGATACGTCGAATTGTACTTGCCACATATTCTGATCTTTATTTCTTTTGAAGGTAGTTGATAGGTCCTTTCAACCATCGATAGTGTCCCATATCAAGGCAAGAGGACCACCATGTTATTTGATTATTGTTGAGGCCTTCATAACTTCCTTCAAAGAAAACATTTGGAACACCATCAGGAGTAGTTCTTACCTTTTAAAAGTATCACCAAACATTTAGAGTCTCTTCCAAGGTCGTGATATCAAATACGTTATATTTTTCCATCAATCCAAAAAAGAACATGTTGTTCTTAAGAGTCTTCATCTCTATTCCATCATCTTAAAGGTTGTGATAGTCGTAATGTCTCATCTAGTAAGTCAGCAAAGAATGGTTCTTGAGCTGAATTTGCTGGTTGTTGATCCTCTATTTTTTTAGCATGAACAAATTTAAGAAAATAATAAATAATGATACAAGATACAATGAAACCTCTATAGAACTTATTTTTCTTTATAACAAAGATTTTCTTGAATTATTATCTTAATCTTGATGGATGTTGTCAATAAAATGTATTGACTTTTGCTGATGCATTTGTTAGATTTTTGGATGGCTCCTATGTGTATTCATTAAAATCATATCTACATTAATGCATAAGATATTCTAAGCAATTTTTGTGCTACCTTGAATCTAAAATCTCTTCTACCTCAAATTCTTCATTGTTGTCTACTTCTTTAAAAGGCGGTGGCATTTGTCTTCTTTCTTGTATATCCGCTGTCTTGTATGGCTCGAGTAGTGACACATGGAATACATGATGGATCTTCATAGATTTTAGTAGGCATAATTGATAAGCAACTAGATTGATTTGTTTACAAATCAATAAAGGCTCAAGCCTACGAGAATCTAATTTGTCACAAAGATGGATAGTCTTGATATTACGATAAAGTAACATACCTCATCATCCACGTGGAATCGAGATTGTTCCTTGTAATAGACATCTGTATTGATTTTTTGTCGTTCTTGAGCTTTTTTTAATTGTACTTTCATTGTTGTATGTAGCTTTGACAACCAATTTGCCAAATCTTCCGCCTCAAGATTATCAACTTTTAAAAAGTCAAAAGTATCAAATCATGGATGATAACCATAATTTGCAAAGAATAGAGTTTGTTGAATAAACAAATGTATCAAATTATCATAAGCAAACTTTGCCAATGGTAAAAGAATTGTCCAATCATCTTGATGATAGTTGATGGTACATTTCAAATATTGCTCCAAAACTTGATTTATTTGTTCCATTTATCAAACTGATGGATAAATTAAACTCGTACATGTAGAAGTCATAGATGGTTGTCTATTGTCTTCTAGAGATGTCACTCATGAAACCCATCCTATAAAAGTAACAATAGATGGTCATAATAGCTACGTAACCTTTAACATAATTAAATCTCCGTCTAATCTAGTTATTTTAGGTTTATCATAGCTAAAAAAATATAACCCTCAAATAGATTGGAATTCTTGTAGACTCAACTTTTCTAAGAACATTATTAAACATTCTGTCAACCAAGTGAAAAGCTGACCTTACTTTTAATTGCACCTTCATTATTGCACTTTGTTGTGATGTAATGTGACTATTAGGTAAAAGGTTATGAAAATAGCATATTATAGAAGATCTTAGTTCAAAATATTGTAGAAAATTATCTTAGAAAAATAGATAATAGTAAAAAGGGAGTAAAACTAATAAGTGTTAATGCTGCCTTTTTTACAAATGAGCTTCTATTTACTTTGTAGGGCCATAAGTAAGGCAAAACAAAGTAGATTGGAAAATAAAATAATATAGGCATATATAGAAAGAAATTAAGAAGAGGTTTCAGAAAAATTTACCACAAAAATTTCAAAATAGATATCCAGAGAGGACCAGTTATGAGCCAAGGTCAAAATCAGACCCCGAGGCACAAAACTGCATGCCTACGGCGGATCAAAAAGGTTTTTGTACATCAAAGATTAGAATTAGGGAGTAGACTTGAGAAATTTTGTATACAAGTTGATTTCAAGTGATTTAGATAAGAAATGACTTTGTAATAGCTTTGCAAAGTTAAGGTTGTTTTGGGCAACTTGGGATTTTGTGAAATAAAATAGGGTTGATGTTTTAGGCAATTCCAAAAGTTTTGCAATAGATCCACAGCTAAAAATTTGTGGAATTTTGGATATTATTGTTATTAATGTGTGTTGTGAATTTGAGCTAAATCTAATAGTTTAATTGTATGTAGATGAGGTTTAAGTGGGTCAAGGTCTCGGAAATTAAGTTTTGAGGGTCAATTAGGATTTTTGAGATCTTGAGTAATTTACTAATTGGATTGGAGTAAACTTTGTGTGTGTGAATAGTAGACTTGTTTTCCTATACATATGAGTGATTTGAGACTGATTGAATAGTGAAGAAAGGAAAAATCAACACTGGAAGATCAACATCAAGGTTGGAGAAGGAGGCCAGCTAACACCCGAGAAGTTTTTAGGATTTTTCTTCGATTTGGTAAGTTTTATTTCCTTTAAATTTGTTGTGCTCGTTGTTGACTAAGAGATTGAAAGGTGTACAAAGTTTTAAATAAGATCAACAGTCTAATCAATAGATATTGAGGTTCTAATTTTTCCTAGGGTTGATTTGAATTGCTTAGAATTTGGTTTAAGATTTGGTTAGAGTTTGGTTTAGGATTTAGGATTTGTTTAGGGTTTGGTTTAGGATTTAGGATTTGATTTAGGATTAGGATTTAATTTAGGGTTTGATTTAAGATTTAGGATTTGATTTGAGATTTAGAATTTGATTAGGATTAGAATTTGACCAAGGTTTGACTTAGGATTTGACTTAGATTTTGACTTAAGATTTGACCTATGGTTTGAATATGATTTGACCTAGAATTTGACTTAGGATTTGATTTAGGTTTTGATTTAAGATTTGACTTAGGATTTGACTAGGGTTTGATTTAGGATTTGATTTAGGATTTAAATAGGATTTGATTAGGATTTAATCAAGGTTTGACTTAGGATTTGAATAGAATTTGACTTAGGACTTGACTTAGGTTTTGATTTAGGATTTGAATGGGATTTGACTTAGAATTTGATTAGGATTTGACTAGGGCTTGAACAAGGTTTGACTTAAGATTTAAGATTTCTATTTTTAGTATTTTCTAAATTTAGTATTTTATATGTTATTTTCTTTTATGATTAATGTATGATTCATTTATTTTTCTTTTGAAATTTCTTTAAGATTGGATCAAAGTGTGATTAATATTGTTAAGATTTAATAGAAGTTGTTTAAGATTCTATTAGAGTTGTTAGGATCTTGCTGTTATGTATTTTCTTTTTATATTCCACAACTAGGTGTCCAAAGCATTCTCGAGCAAAATTGCATATATTACGATAGCGTAGCTCTGACAAATGATTTGCCAAATCTTCTACCACTGGATTATCAACTTTTGAAAAGTCAAAAGCATCAAGTCATGGATGGTAACCATAATTGGCAAAGAAAGGTATTTGTTACGTAGAAGAATGTATCGTATTATTATAAGCAAACTCTGCCAATGGCAGAAGAGTTGTCCAATCATCTTGTTGGTAGTTGATAGTACACCTTAAGTACTGCTCTAAGACTTGATTCATGCACTCTGTTTGTCCGTCAGTTTGAAGATGAAAATCTGAAGATAATTTTATGTCCACTTTTAAGATCTTAAAAAGGATTTTCCAAAATCTTGATATAAATTGAGTTCCTCTATCTGATATAATATGCTTAAGTAACCCATGATAGCGATAGATATTATCAATAAAAAGCTTAGCTGTTTCTTCACTTGTAATAGATTTTGTGCATGGCACAAAATGTGCCATCTTGGTGAACCGATCTCCTATCACAAATATAGATTCTTAAGATTTTGAGCTTCAAAGATCTGTGATAAAATCCATAGAAATAGAAGACCATAGTTGTTCTAAAATAGGTAATGGCTGAAGAAGTCCAAAAGGTCAATGACGAGGAGTCTTTGATCTTGAGCAGATATCACATGATTGTACAAAGTCTTTGACTGCCTTCCACATTTGATGCCACCAAAAATCTCTTGATATAAGTTTCAAAGTCTTGTTGTATTCAAAATATCCTGCCGCTAGAAAATCATGACGTGCTTGAAGAACATGTAAACGTGCTTTTCCTTTTGGAACATATAAGCATCTTCAAAATATAGTAGGTTATTTTTGAACTCGAATTTAAAAGAATCATGAGTCTTAAAAGAATTATTCTTGATATCATAAACAAGAGGGTTTGAGGACATACTTGATTGAATTTGCTTGAGAAAAGTTGAATCAACAATCAATGTCGATTTCATTGCTTGAAGATGAAATTACTTTGGTTTCAAGAAGAATATTCTTTGTTGCTCAAAAGCTCCATTTCCTTCTTTTGGTGCAAAATAAAAATATCTAGAAAGAGCATCAGACAAATCTTATTGTTTTCTTGGCCGATAAGTGATAATGAACTTGAATCTTGACAAAGACATACTCCAACGAGCTTGATGATGATTCAACACACGTGCCGACATGAAATACTCGAGGTTCTTGTAATCCGTATATATGGTGATTGGATTGCAAGCGCCTTCTAGATAATGATGCCATTCTTGAAAGGAATCCACAATTGCAAGAAGTTCTTTGTTGTGGATCTCATAATTGATCTTAGCTACTGAGAATTTTCTTGAATGAAAAGCTACTAGATGAAGTTTGTCATCTGTTCCCATTTGTGACAAAATCACACCCAAGGCAAAGTCTGATGCGTCTGTTTCCATAAAAAATGCCTTGGAAAAGTCAACAAGATACAAGATTGGTGCAAAAACAAATGATGTCTTCAAAGCTTCAAAAGTTGCTTCCGCTTCTTGATTCCACTAGAATTTTTCTTTACAGGTTAAATATGTAAGTAGAGTTACAACTTGAAAAAAGTCTTTGATGAAGATCTGATAATAATTGGCAAATTTCAAAAAGCATTGGACATCTCTTACCGTCTTTGGAATCTTCCAATTCATAATTATTTGGACTTTCTTAGAATCCATCATGAGACCATCATTTGAAATGATGTATCCTAAGAAATCAACTTGAGTAGTGTGAAATATACACTTTTCTATCTTGGCATACAATCCTGCATCTCTAAATTTTTGTAATACTTGATGAATATGTATTTCATATTCTTCTACATTCTTGGAATAGATCAAAATATCGTCTAGATAGTGATGACAAATCGTCAAGAACCTCAGAAAATATCACTATGACGTTGAAAAAGTAACAGTAATCAGAAGTCTAAAAAAGGGCGACATTATATATTCAAAATATCGGTAACGTTCAAATCAGCAATTTCGTTCATCTTCGCTTTTGATGCATATTAGATTATACGCTCCATGGTCTTTTTCGTAGATAAAACTTTAATTAATTTAATCATCATAGAGTCTGATACAAAATAACGGATATTTGTTCTCGATGCGACTATGAGCCTCTAGTTTTCAACACATTCAAGAATGATCCATCTTTTCTTCTTTCACAATGTATAATTTGTTTCAAGCATTTAGAATGGCGTATAAAATTCTTGGCCAAATTCTCATCAATATATGTCTTGAATTCAGCTAGCTCATCTTGTGGTAAACTGTAGATTGGTCCAAATGGTCATTGAGTTTCTTCCTTAAGGTCAATTGAACAATCATATGGACAATGCTCTAGAAGAATATCTACATTTTTTTAAAAAAAAACGTCTTGATAATCCAAATATTAGCTTGGAATGCCACTTAAAGTCTTTCCACCATCAAAAATCGGTGTGGCATAAATAGCAAAAGTTGATCCTTCTTTTGTTGTGTATATAAAAGCTTTTACATCTATAAGTACAAGTTACGCTATACTAGACTTATAGCTTTTCACTTAGTTGACAGAATGTTTAATAATGTTCTCAGAAAAGTTGAGTCTACAAGAATTCCAATCTATTTGAGGGTTATATTTTTTTAGCCATGATAAACCTAAAATAACTAGATTAGACGGAGATTTAACTATGTTAAAGATTACGTAGCTATTATGACCATCTATTGTTACTTTTATATGATGGATTTCATGAGTGACATCTCTAGAAGACAATAGACAACCATCTATGACTTCTACATGTACGAGTTTAATTTTTTGTACTAAAGGTATTTTACGATTCTTAATAAATTGTTCATTTAGAAAAGCATGCTAAGGCTCTTAAAATCTAATAAAGTAGAGGCTCTGTAGTTTTTTGGTCTTAAATGTATATCTATTATAAAACAAGGAGAGGGTTTTGAGGAAAGAATAGGATCTTTACAAAGAATTGTATAAGGTTCCAGCTGCACGATCCCTATTGTAGCTGGACAACTTCGTTTTTCGACATGTTGTCTTCATTGACAGCCGTACTCTTCATTTTGTAGTTGTCTCGTTTCTTCGGAAAATATTGACCAGTGTACTTAGATTCTCCACAATATAAACATAATCCTCTTTGACGACGTTGAATCTTTTCTTGTTCAATAAGAAGTTTAAATTGTACGGCATCAATTTGCATGTCTTTTACTTCCAAATGTACGTTTTGTGAGGACGTTGATGTTGCCATTGAATAATAATGTTGTCGTGATGTAATGCGACTATTAGGTGAAAGAGTGTGGAAATAATATATTGTAGCAAATTATCTTAGAAAAATAGATAATAATAAAAAGGGAGTAAAATTAATGAGTGTTAATGTTGCCCTTTTTATAAATGAGCTTCTATTTACTTTGTAGGGCCATAAGTAAGGCAAAACAAATTAGATTGGAAAATAAAATGATATAGGCATATATAGAAGGGAATTAAGAAGAGGTTTCAGAAAAACTTACTACAAAAATCTTGAAATAGATACCCGGAAAGGACCGGTTATGAGCTAGGGTCCAAAATCAGACCCCAAGGCACAAAACCGCATGCCTACAGCAGATCCAGGGGGGCTTTTGCAGATTGGAGATTGGGATTAGAGAGTAGACTTTAGAGATTTGGTATAGGAGTTAGTTTCAAGGGATTTGGAAAAAAAATGACTTTGTAATAGCTTTGCAAAGTCAGGGTTGTTTTCGGCAACTTGGGATTTTATGAAATAAAATAGGGTTGATGTTTTAGGCAATTTCAAAAGTTTTGTAGCAGATCTATACCTAGAAATTTGTGGATTTTTGGATATTGTTGTTGTTAATGTATGCTATGAATTCAATTTGAATCTAATAGTTTAGTTGTATGTAATTAAGGTTTAAGTGGGTCAAGGTCTTAGAAATTAAGTTTTGAGGGTTAGTTAGGGTTTTTGAGATCTTGAGCAATTTGCTAATTGGATTGGAATTTTTTTTATTTGTGTAGATAATAGACTTGTTTTCCTATACACATGAGTGATTTGAGACTGATTGAATGGTGAAAAAGGGAGAAATCAGCACTGGAAGATCAGCATTAAGGTTGGAGAAGGAGGCTCTAATTAATGGATCTTTGGTTTTTGGGGTTTTTCTTCCATTTGTAAAAAGTTTGATTTCTTTCAAATTTGTTGTGCTTGTTGTTGACTAAGAGGTTGAAAGGTATACAAAGTTTTAAATAAGAGCAACAGTCTAATCAGCAGATATTGAGGTTCTAATTTTTTCTAGGGTTGATTTGAATTGTTTAGAATTTGGTTTAAGATTTGATTAGGGTTTGGTTTAGGATTTAGGATTTGCTTAGGATTTGATTTAGGATTTGACTTAGGATTTGACCAGGATTTGGGCCGTGTTGCCTGACTGAGGATTGATCAGGTTTCTGACTTAGGATTTGGAATTAGCTCTGGCTTAGACTTGATTAGGATTCTCTAACGGCTTAAATCCGCTTCTGACTTAGGGTTTGATTTAGGTTTTGGACCAAGGATCATGCCGCGACTGACCCTAGGATTGACCATGACCACAGTGCTTCGGACGGGACATTCGTCCGCAAATCGACCACCCTTGGTGATTCGATTTCAGATTTTTGACTATAGACTGACTTCAGGGATTTGGCCAGGATTTGACTTAGGATTTGATTTAGATTTTGACTAGGGTTTGACCTAGGATTTGAATAAGATATGACTTAGGGTTTTAAGATTCTATTTTTAATATTTTCTAAATTTAGAATTTTATATATTATTTTCTAATATGATTAATGTATGATTTATTTACTTTTCTTTTGTAATTGCTTAAAGATTAGATCAAAGTATGATTAGTATTGTTAAAATTTAATAGAAGTTGTTTAGGATTCTATTAGAGTTGTTAAGATCTTGTTGTTGTGTATTTTCTTTTTGTCTTCCATAGCTAGGTACCCGGAGCATTCTCGAGCAAAATTGCACATATTACAACAATGTTGAGGCTCTCTTATACAACTCTCGAATTGAAACTCAAAGAGTCAATTATCATACTTCACAGCAAAATCAATTGCTTGACTCAATGTTTGAGGATCAGATAAATTGAGCATTAATTTTACCTCATAATAACTGTTGTCATACCCCCCATTTATGCAAAAATATTATACATTCATTTATTGTTATTATACGTGAGCGCTAGATTATTTTGTAAAGATATTAAAAGAGATTTTATTTTAAATTTTTCAATTTCAATTAGTAAAATTAAGATAGTTGGCTTTGTTTTGTTCCTGTAATTTTAAATATATCCTAGAATAGATTCTTTTGTAATTAGAAGAAAGGTAAAGATTGTTTTATATTTCTTGTTGATTTTTGAGGTAGAATGGACCTTGTGAGGGGTAAGAAAGAAGAGCATGGGGTGAATAGGGCCTATCCAATAGGATTTGGCTGCCCATGTGGACGTGTCATAGATTGATATGGAACGAAAGGGGGATATACTCCTCTTGCTGGACCTAGGATTTGGGTAGTTTTGAGTGGTGAATTTTGGAGAGAGATAGCTCCAAGGAGATAGAAGCATTTGTAATGAAAATTAAAGTGTGAATTCTTTGCATTGTGAGGATTTTAGAACCTACTTACTTGTTTGTATTGGAGTTGTGAGCAAAACGTTATGCTTGTTTTAGTAGAGTGAGGTCAGCTGCTATCGAATAGTGACGGCAAATAGAAATAGGCACTACAGATTTGCACTATGGGTTGATCAAACAACATATATTTGCTGGAAAATTTTAATGCCTATTTCTTTTAGTCATAACGTTTAAACGGTAAGACATCTATTTGTGAAATTTTGATATGTTTTACAATGGATTATTAGCTTTCTATAAGGTATAAGCATGCTTAATTTGAATTTTAGATGGATTTTTAGTGATTTATTTAGTTTTAGTAAGTTGTATCACTTGTATTTTTTATATGCGGTTGTATTTTGAGGTATATTTGAGTATATATATACTTTGCCTATACTTATTATATAAGTATATATACTTATATTTATATTAAATATTCTATAAGTATATATACTTATATTTATATTAAGTATTCTATAAGTATTATATATAATATTTGTATAAATATTTATATAAGTATTTATACAAATATTATACCAAGAATTATATACTATTTTATATAAATATTTATATAAGTATTATTCAAGGATTTATACTTTATAATTGTACAAGTCTTATATAAGTATAATATAAGTGTAATTTGAAAGCTTGAATAAATATTATACAAGTATAGAAGATATTTGCACGGCCTCTTTTCATGTTCCTTGCTAGTTCTAGTAGCAGCTAGGAACCCAACATTTTTCCAAGGCAAATTCTCTCTACCCGACACTATAGAAAAATTGGCTAATGAGTGCAACATCATCCCACTTGATATCAGACGCTAGTTGTCAAAATTATGAAGCGTATAATGACATTGATGGATTGCCTTGTCGTAGGATGCAAATCTTATTGGTTACAACACGGATTGCATCATGTTCTCCATACATAGATCAAAATTCCACTAAAAATGCCTCCAAATTATCCAATATTGATCACGTCGTTCCTTTGATCATGTCATTCAAGAAAAGACGAAACCACGATAGCGATTCCAAAAGAATGTTCCAAATAAACTTAACTTGAGATCCTTAAGGGAGGATAACTTAAGAGTGTTGAAGTTCAAGACCAATTGTACCGATTGACAACTTGAACTAGATTCGCGTCACATCAAACTTTAAACTATTCTTAGTTCTCTAATGTTTGAATGGTGCTCCATCATAGGTGAGGTAGTTTGATTTGGTGTAGATATTGATGCACCTCCAACCATCTCTATATCTTCACTTTCTGCTAATCTTGTTGCTCTTTGTGGTAGTAAACTGAGTTCATACATTACAATCATTAGCTCTCTCATTTGCTCTTGCATTTGTGCCATTACACTCTTCATTTCTTCAAGCTCTGATATGATAATATAATAGGAAGGAAGGTGTGTACTCTCACTTCAAAAAATATAAAATAATACACTAAAAGAAAAAATTCTAAAAACAATATTAGCTTAGAAGTGAGTAATCCAAAACTTCTAATATGCTTATGTCCTATGAAGAGAAAGGAATAATCCATTTTTAATCCAAAAAAGACAAAGCTTTGATACTGTATGTGTACTCTTGTCAATCTGTCAAGGACATGAACTAGAAAAAGATGTATAATTTAATGAAAACTATATCAAATAAAAATCATAAAATAGAAATAAGAAGGTATGTATATTAAAAGGAAAACTAGAATTGCTATTACCAAAGATTAGAAACATGAAGATTCTTGAAACTAGACTAGGATCAAGAAAGGAGTTGACAAGAATAAAGAAGGCTTCACTCTTGCCTCTATAAATACTATCTAACTAAGAGCTATGTGGTGGTATTCTATAGGATCTCATACACATGTCTAATTTATAAGACACGTGTCAAACTTGCATGACAAGTTTTTCACATGTGCGTCACGTACTTGACTTGTTTCGCAAGCTACCAATATGTGTGATACATGGCTAGCTTGTTCCACAAGCTATCAATATGTGTGCCATGTGGCTAGCTTTTTGACTAAGTTTTTAATCTATCAATCACCTATAAACATGTATAAAGATGATTCCGCGTCTATAAAGCTTTTAAAAAGCTTTTCTATCAGATATTATCAAATCAATTTAATTTACCTACTTTTATTGGTCTATATTATTTAGATAATTTATTAGAATAAATCTTATGTCCGTGACATAGAGAGAGAAAAAATAAACAATAAGTAAACTCAACTCAAGAGCTATCATTTGCTGACTTATCAAATGAGACATTATGACTATGATAACTTTCAAGACAATAGAATAGAGATGAAGATCCTCAAGAACAACATATTCTTCCTTGAATTGATGGTGAGATATAATGTATTTGGTATCACGACCTTAGAAGAGACTCTTAGTATTTGCTGATACTTTTAGAGGTAGGAACTACTTTTGATGGTGTTCTAAGTTTATTTTTTGAAAAAAATTATGAAGGTGTCAATAATAATCAAATATCAGGGTAGTCTTTTTGCCTTCATATGGAATACTATGGATGGCTGAGAAGACCTATCAACTATCTTTGAAAGAAACAATGATCAGAGTAAGTGGCAAATACAATTTGATGTATCTTGGACTTCTTCAATATATAATCATTGCTCTTCATAGAACTCATCCTTAGAAAGGAAAATAATATCATAGACATAAAATTTATATCAATAATTATTTAATTAATATGAATAAGTAGAAATAAATAAAAATAAATTAATTCAATAATATCTTATAGGCTAGCTTCTTAGAAGCTTCATAGATGCGATTTCATCTTTATACATGTCTATAGATAGTTGATAGATTAAAAACTTAACCAACAAATTAGCCACATATTACACATGTTAGTAGCTTGTGGAACAAGCTAAGTACGTGGCATATATATAAGAAACTTATCTTGCAAGTTAAACACATGTTTTCCAAATTGAACATGTATTGGAGGTCCTATAGAATATTGCCATGTAGTTTTAAGATAGATAGTATATATGGAAATAAGAATGAAGCCTTCTTCACTTTTATCAACTATTTTTTTCGTTCTAATCTAATTCAAGAGTCCTTATATTTACTAATCTTTAGCAATAGCCATTCCAATTTCTTCTTGATTATATATGCTTTTTTTATTTCTATTTTTTCATTTTTCTTTGATATAGATCTCATTGATTTATACATCTTCTTTCAATTTGTGTCCTTGATATTATCAACTTTAATATAACATGGTGGATATTGTATTCTTTCTAATATATTTAATTATTTATAAAATTTTAAAAAAATTATCAATAACACAAACTAAAAAAAGATTCATAAATCAATAAAATCTTTGTCAAAGAAAAATGACAAAATAGAAATAAAAAAGTATATATATTCAAGAAGAAAGTAGAATGGCTATTATCAAAGACTAAAAAATATAAGGACTCTTGAACTAGACTAGAAGCAAGAAAGAAATTGATAAAAGTGAAAAAAGCTTCACTCTTGTTTTTATATATATTATCTATCTAAGAGCTATGTGGCAGCATTATATAGGACCTCCAACACGTGTCCAATTTACAAGATACATGTTTAACTTACAAAACAAGTTTCTTATATGTGCATCATATATTTAACTTGTGAAATAAGCTACCAACATATGCAACATGTGACTAACTTGTTGGCCAAGTTTTTAACCTATCAATTACAAATAGACATGTATAAAAGTGAAACCTCATCTATGAAGCTTTTAAGAAGCTTTTCTATAAGATATTATCAAATTAATCTATTTTTATTTATTTCTATTTATCCATATTAATTAAATATTCATTAGAATAAATCTTATGTTCGTAATATTATTTTCTTTTTTACGAACGAGTTCTATAAGGAGCAGTGATTATATATTGAAGAAGCCCAAGATATGCCAAATCATATTTGCTACATACTTTGATCTTTGTTCTCTTTGAAGGTAGTTGATATGTCTTCTTAGCCATTAATAGTAATCTATACTAGAATAAGAAGACCACCCTGATATTTAATTATTGTTGACGCCTTCATAACTTCTTTCAAAGAAAGTATTTAAAACACCATGAGAAGTAATTCCTATGTCTAAAAGTATTACCAAATACTAGGAGTTTTTTCCAAAATTGTGATATCAAACACTTTATATCTTACCATCAATCAAAGAAAGAACATATTATTCTTAAGGATCTTTATCTCTAATTTGTTGTCTTGAAGTTTGTGATAGTCATAATATCTCATCCGGTGTTGAATGTCATGAAGTCTTCCTTGAGAATGCGCCAAGCATCTGGCTATAGAAAATAAAAAAAAAATAATAACAGTAAGTCCTAACATCTCTAATAGAATTATGTAAAACTTGTAATTAAAGACTAACAAATATGCTTCAATTGTTAAAAAGTTCAATTAGATTTTTAATTAATTATAGAAAAATATACAAAAAAAAATCCTAAAAAACTTTTAAAGAAGTCAAAAAAAAAAATTATAAAGAATTTTTAAAGAAATCATAAAAAAATAATAAAGAAATCTTTAAAAAATAATAATATAAATCTAAAGAAATATTAAAATATATATTTTTTTAAAATATTAAAAAATAAAAATTATAATAAACTTTAATCAAATCTTAGTCAAACTTTAATTAAATCCTAATCAAATCCCATTCAAACCATAATCAAATTCTATTCAAATCCTAATCAAATCCTAATCAAATCCTAATCAAATCCTATTCAAACCCTAGTCAAATCCTAATCAAATCTTATTCAAATTCTAGTAAAATTCTAATAAAATTTTAGTCAAATTCTAATCAAATTCTAATCAAATTCTAGACAAATCCTATTCCAATCCTATTCAAATCTTAATGAAACCTTAATCAAATCTTAGTCAAATCTTATTCAAATCTTATTCCAATTCTAATAAAACTTTAATCAAATCTTAATCAAATCTTAATCAAATCCTAGTCAAATCCTAATCAAATCCTAGTCAAATCCTATCCAAATCCTTATGCAATCTTAATCAAATCCTAACCAAAACCTAATCAAATCCTAGTCAAATCCTATCCAAATCCTTATGCAATCTTAACCAAATCCTAACCAAATTCTAATCAAATCCTAACAAACTCTAATAAATCCTAATAAATCCTAATCAAATCCTATAATAGATTAAAACTACAATGGCTGATGATCTAACTATTGATCTTAGTCCAAATTTTGCACACTTTTTAGTAATTAAGTTGACAACATGTACAAAAAAATTGAAAGAGATCCAACTTATCAAACTGAAGTTAAGTTCAAATTTCTACTGAGATATTGGCCACCTTCCTTCTCCAAGTTTAATGTCAAATTCCTAGCATAAATATCTTTCTTTTGCACCATTTAATTGCTTTTAAAATTCATACATAAATAAAAAAATCTAGTCTATTATCTATGCAAAAAATTTTCACCTCAATCCAATTGTTAGATTGCTAAATATCTGAAAAACCCTCATTTACCTCCAAATTCCAAATTCTAAGATCTCAACCTACTTCATTTTCAATAACTTTCAATTAAACCATTCAATCAAGCTCAAACTTAGAATATGTATTAATTACAACTATAATCACAAATCTTCAATTTTTTACTTATAGATCTATAATTAAATTCACAAAATACTCAAATTTATAAACCCCTCTTTACTTCACAAAATCTAGAGTTACTTGATATAACCTTGACTTTACAAAGCTCTTACAAAGCCAATTTCTATCCAAATCACTCAAAATCAATACTCAAACAAATCTTCTCAAGTCTACTTACTAATCCAATTTTCTAATCTATAAAAAGAATCCTTGACCTGTCGTAGGCATACAGTTTTGTACCTTAGGATTTGATTTTGACTAGGATCATAGCTGGTCCTCTTTGAGTATAAACTCTTGAGAATTTTGAGATAAAATTTGAAAAAATCTATTTTCAATTCTTTTCTAAAGATGTATATATTATTTATTTTTATAATTTATTTTATTTTTCTTTATTTATGGCCATACAAGGTAAGTAGAATCTTTTTCTATAAAAAGATAATATTAGTATTTTTTAATTTTTATTATTTTTTTTTCTATTATCTATAATTCTAAAATAATTTGCTAAAATATTTTCATTTGAGCTCTTATATATTATAATCATTTCTTTCTTCTTTCATATAATGGTCGTATTACTACACGACACCAGTAAGTGACTAAATGATATCTCTTAAGCTGAATTTGATAGTTGTTGATTCTCTATCTCTTTGACGCTACAAAATTTAAGGAAATAGAAAATAATAATATAAGATAGAATAAAATCTCTATTGAACTTGCTTTATTTAATAGCAATGATTTTTTTGACTCTTTATCTTAGTTTTGATAGATGTCGTTAATGTAACGTATTAACTTTAGTTGATGCATTTGCTAGATTCCTAGATGGCTCCTATATGTATTCACTAATATTGTATCTATGCCAATGTATAAGATATTCTAATTAATTTTGACATTGATTTGAATTTAGCACCTTATCAAGGACATGAATTATAAAAGAATAAAATGACAGTACACTCTTACGTCACTTAAAAGAATAAAAAATCACTCAAAGATGGAATAATATTAAAATTAGAATAGCTATTGCCAAAGATAAGAAGATTAGAGACTCTTCAAACAAGATTAAGAACAAGAAAGGCGTTGATAAGAGTGAATAAGACTTTATTCTTGTCTCTATACATACTATCTATCTAAGAGCTATGTGGTGACGTTTTATAAGACTTGTGTTTAATTTACAAGACACATGTTAAACTTACAAGACAAGTTTTTTATATGTGCGCCTTATATTTAGCTTGTTCCACAAGCTACCAACATGTGCAACATGTGGCTAATTTGTTGGCCAAGTTATTAACTTATCAATCACTTAAATATATGTATAAAAATAAAATTACATCTGTGAAGCTTTTATGAAGCTTTTCTATAAGATATTAATAAATCAATCTATTTTTACTTACTTCTATCTATCTATATTATCTAGATAATTATTAAAATAAATCTTATATCTATGACAGACCTCTTCCACTTCAAATTTGTTATTATTATTTACTTTTATAGGAGGCAATGGCATTTTTCTTCTTCCTTGTATATCCACTATCTTATATGATTTGAAGAGTGATACATGGATTATAAGATGGATCTTCATAGATTTTGATAGGTGTAATTGATAAGCAATTAAATTGATTTGTTTATAAATTAAAAATGGTCTAAACTTACATTAACGTAGCTTATTAGAAGAACAAATAGTCTTGATATTACAACAAAGTAATCATACCTTATTGCCCACATAGAATTGATGTTATTTCTTACAATAGACATTTGCATTGATCTTTTGTTGTTCTTGAGTTTTATTTAATTGTGCCTTCATTAATGCATATAACTTTGACAATTAATTTTTCAAATCTTTTATCATAGGATTATTAGCTTTTGAAAAATCAAAAGTATCAAGTTATGGATGATAACCATAATTGGCAAAGAATGAAGTTTGTTAAGTAGAAGAACATATCAAATTATTGTAAGCAAACTCTACCAATGGCAAAAGAGTTGTCCAATCATCTTGATAATAGTTGATGGTATATGTCAAATATTGTACCAAAACTTGATTTATCCATTCTATTTATTCATTAATTTGAAAATAGAAAGCTAAAGATAATTTTATATCCACCTTTAATATTTTAAAAAGAATTCTTTAATATTTTGATACAAATTATGTTCCTCTATTTGATATAATATCCCTTGGTAATCTATGATAATAATAGATTTTATTAAAAAAGAATTTAATTATTTCTTCACCTATGATAGACTTTGTATATAATACAAAATATACCATCTTAATAGAATAATGTACAGTTATAAATATAAAATTATATGAACTTGAATTTAAAAGATCTATTGTCGTATGACGTATTGTCCTATTTGAGAATGCATTGGGCACCTAGCTATGGAGGGTGAAGTTGCAATTCACAAATACCTAAGAACCCTTAACAAGTTTCGTTTGTAAAAGAAGAATGTGATTGAATATCAATATGAGAATACTTAAATCAATAAAAAGTGCTTAAAAACACTCTTCTTCATAATTTTATTTATATATAAATCCCAATTGCTTTGTTGCTTGTCACAATCAAGCAACTAAGATTTCTCTTTACAAATAATAGTCTTATTTAGTGAACTTCAATAAGCTATAACTTTTAATTTAACCATCAACTTGATGTAAAATTTTGCACAGAAATGTAAATATAAGTCTTCTATACGCTTAAAAAATTTCAATCCAATCCAACTTACAGATTGTGGAAAATCAACCAAAATCTGCATTGATCTCACTTGGTTGCTGGCTTGAAGGTTGATATAAATATTCCAATGGTAAATTTTTCTTCTCCAATTATTAATTTTAAAGTTAATCCTTTAATCCTAATTGCCAATCTCCAAATGACTCGACTTCTTGTCCTTTGTAGCCATTTTTGTAGTTGGAGGTTTGATTTCGACCATGTCTCATACACGGTCAACCCTTGGATATCAATCCAACTTATTTCAAGGATTTTTAAGCTTAATCCTATTCTCAATTTAATCCTACTATCAATCATATTAATAATTTACCTTCTCTATCCTATTTTTATTAACTTATTATTTTTTAAAAGCAATAATAAAGTTTATACAACCTAGAAGGTAAATTTAATAACTAATTTTTATCTATTAGCTATTAAAACAAGAAAATAACCTAAGAGGCTTTTATAAATCTTTTCTTAAGTATCTTAAATTCCTATTGTACTAAAATAATCAAGTATTAAATAAAAATTATTCCTATTCATATTTTTCACTATATAAATGTATTACAATATGACATCCACCTCCTCTGAACCTGCGCATCCTCTAGTATGCACCAAACAAACCATATGTCATAATTGGCATTACACCATCTCTTCATTTTCTACACTAAGTTCTTTTTCATTATATTCATCATCTATTTCAATATAATTATCTTCTTCAATTGCTCTAGGCCTCAATCAATGTCATTTATCAAACCAAGCTTTATCCTTTAGCCTTGCATCTTATAATTGTTTTAATATTAACTCCACATCTTCTGACCTTTGTTCAAGTTGTTGAATTCTAATAACTAACAACTCTTTTTTTTATTAATCCATCTTCTCAAAGTAACATACTTCAAGTTGGTACATTTTCTTCAATCGGCATAATAGGTTTTTGACCTATCATGAGTTCCACTGGCATATATCCCGTCACTGAACTATATATTGTTTGATCAACCCATAATGCATAAGATAGAAGTTGAGGCCATTCTTTTATTCTTCTATTACAAGCTTTAACCAAGGCTTTTATAATAGGTGGATGCCTACATTTATTCTTTACATTCTCTTCTAGATTAAAAGCACTAGTTAATAATAGTTTAATTCTACATCTATTAAAGAATTCACAAGCTTCATGTGCATCCAATTCTCCATGATCTGTAGTAATCTTTCCCACACATCCATAATAAAAAATAACATCTTCAAGTAAAAATCTGCAGATTCTTTCTGTAGACTTTGTTCTTAATGCCCTGCCTTTCACTTGGTTTGATAAATCTTCACAAGCCAAAACTAAATATCTCATTTGCCATAATCCCATTGACATAATAAATAAATCTATAATCCATTTAAAATGAATAGCTAAGGAATATATTGGATGAAGATCATCTCAATGATATATACTTAAATATATTTGACAAGTTATACAAGATTCTATAAACAAAGCCACATCTTGATATATATTCTTCTACTAATATTGTTCCTTCAATTTAGCAAAAGTAGCCTATGTCCTGTCCATAGACTATCATGAAATTCCTTGAGTAGTTTTTGTTGACCTTCTTTGGTACCTACTACTGATTGCAGCATTCCAATATTTAATTTTGGCCTCTTCTATAGAAAGCCTCCTTGTAATATGAACTTATATGCCTTTTTCTTGATTTTTTTAAATTTTTCAATATACCAATCAGTATGCTTGGTTAATGTATTCAAATAATATCCAATATCTAGTAACTCTCTCTCATAATTTTTTTCATGAAATGGCATATCTTACTTGTTCAATTGTGAAACTAAATAAAACTTTGTATCCACATCATTAATCTCCTCAATCATCTCATCTTCTCTATCATATTTTACTTAAGATAGCATATCTGCTACTGGATTATCTTTTCCTGTAATATATCTAAATTTTGGATTTAATAACTTAATATAAGTAATCCATCTCAATATTGCAATATCCGGTGTTGTACAATTAATAATCATCCCAAGTAAAGGCAAACAATCTATTTCAATCACCAATGTTGTCTCAATTAAGTAATCCTTTTCACCTTTCATAGTTGAAACAATTCCCTATAATTCCCTTTTCACTTGTGAATGTGCATGTTGGCAAGTACTTAAAATCTTAGTCTCAAATTGCACTGCAAATTTGTATCCATTTGAATCATCTTGACATAGAGTCCATCTAATAGCAATTGGACTAGTATCCACTATAAGAATCACTAGTCTATTGCACTTATAATCAACTTTTCTTAACATTAGAGGTAATGTCAATATATCCTTCAATCTCTACATTGCTATGACATACTTTTCTTTCCATTTAAATCAATAATTCTTGCATATTAATTCATACAATGGATCTGCTATGTAAGTATAGTCAAGAATCTAAATATGATAAAATATATATGCATCCAAAAACCTTTGCATCTCTATTAAAGAATTGCAATCTTCTTTCATTCTCCCAATTACATCAATTTTGGTTGGATCTAGTTTTCTTCCATAAAATCCACATAAATATCCAACATTTACAACTTCTTATATCCCAAACATAGATTTTGCATCCGATAACATAAGATAAATTTCTTCAAGCCGAGTCAATATCTTTCACAATCTTGTATATAATCAATAACATACTTGCGACATCCTTTCTTAACTAAAGTTTCATTCTTATCTTCTTCTTTATATCCTCTTATAGGAACATCATCTAGAAAAGGCATAGTCTTCTCAAGAATAAAATCTCTCAATACCTTGTTCATCTCGTTTATCATATGTGCTACTGAATTGGTAGCACTTTGAGGAAGAGTACACATCCTAACTAGTCTAAGTAGTGTTCTCATCATTATCATGTCTCTACTCTCTATTGCAAGTTGAAATTGGTTATGGCCTGAATACAAATCACCTATTGAATAGATTGCCCTTCTTACAAATGCTTCAACAAATTCATCCACTATTAATCCAATTCTTGCATTCTTGATAGTTATTATATTTATTGATTGCATATCTTGAATAAATTATAATAATCCATTTTTCTTAGGCACTGTAAACCATTGACTAGAATGTAGTGCAAAAGACGGCTCTAGAATCTTCATTTTTATTTTCTCTTTTAATAATTCTACTAAACTTAATAAATGTATGCTTGGTATTGGAATTGGTTTCAAATTCCAAGGTACATGCGGTATAGTGAAAATAACCATGGAAGTTACAACATTTAGATCCACACATCTAATTTCATTAGATTCAAAAGCAAATGATTTACCTTATTTTGCTAACATTTCTTTGAAGTACTCAATTTCTTCTGGCAACAAAGAACCATCAGACCCAATCTTCAATTCCTCAAAAGTCTCTTTTGTGAACTTATGTCCAATATTCTTTAGATTCCTTAAATTCATTTTTTTCAATACTTTTTCCATTTGTTCTTTAGAATCTTCTGACAAAGGTTTGGCAACAAGTTTTATCTTCTTGTCTATTATTTTATATTTTGTTTCAACTATAATCTCTGATGCTTAAAAAGATTCAAGTACATAATATATTTTCCTTGAATGAATTTGCATAACCTTATTATCATCTCTTATTCCAATTGATGAAATCATTTTTAAAATATCATCCAATCGATTTTTTTCATAAACACCAAAAATCCTTTCATCATCCTCTAATATTCCCAATTCATATAAATCCTTTTCAATATCACATAGTCTTTTTCTATTTTTTTTTTTTAAATCTAAAACTTTCTTATACATAATACTTCTATTTTCAAAAATATAAATAAAACCTATATCAAAGGCACCTATATCTTACAAGAGTATCTCCTCTTATGTACTTCCATATTTCTGCTTTATAGTGGTTCTCTTAAAAAATCCGTAAATTCTTCAACAACTCTTAGCAATGGATTTTATCTCAATTTGTCTCGATTGCGTTCATGATTTGGAGGCACAATCAAAAATTGTATTGCCCTTCTTCCATCTTCATTACAAATCTGTACATAAGCTAAACCATCATCAAGTATTTTTATTTCCATCCGAATTGTAATAATATATGATTGTCGTAATATAAGAGGATAAGATGTTGTATCTTGAACAAAAAAATTTTGTTCCATTGCAACATCACCAATTCAAATTTTCACATCTGGTCAAGCACTATACAATTCACTTCATGTATTATTAGTTGTCCGTATTATCTATCCATGCTCCATATCAATTGGCCACTTTTGCTTCATATAATGATCCTTAGACATAAGATTTATTTCTAAACCGTGGTTAATCAAAGCAACAAGTAGCTCATCTATATCTCCAATCTTTACTAATGCTTCTGTAGTCACTCTAATCCAATACTTTTGAATATAATGACTCAAAATTTCTTTCTCTTTGTCACTTGGATCATCAAAATGTGCTCTTTGATTATAGCTCCTTCCTCCACTTGTCGATTGTTTGCAACAATTGCCAATTTTATCTTCTTCATCCTTACATACATATACATCAATAACATGACTTGATCTAGCTTCACTCATTAATTGCCTCTTCTGTTTAATACTGTCAATAATGACATCATGAAATTCTTTCTTTACAATATCTAAAATCTCTTTTAATATAAATTCAACCTCAACATTGAGCACATGTTCTTCAAGCACCTTCTTTAAATTTGTTGCTGCTTCAATATCAGAGAGAAGTTTGTAAGTTGTGGATTTATTTTTTTGTCCTAAGTGCCTTGATTTTTTCTTTAATGATATTGAGGTATCCTTTATTGGTAACTCTTGTGAAGCCATTTCACAAGCTTTATCTCCTCAAGTCTGTCTCTTGGAAGAATTTCCTTCTTTTGTCTCATTAGAATCATATTTTTTCTTTTCTTCTATCAAGGCTTCATATTGACTCTTAGCAATATAGGCATGCAGTGACAAAGCTTCTTTAAGATCCTTGCAACCTATAGTTTCACAAATTATTACAATAATCCTCAATAAAGCTTCTCATGGCATCTTGTTTTTATATATTATAGAAATAGCACAAGATCAAAACCCACTTGGTTCAATATTTCTAGAAAAATCTTGCTTACCATTGTCATCCATTCTACTACCATATCTTGCAACTTCTATTACTGTAATCCCATTTGCTGTCAAATAATCCTTAATTAGTACTTTCATACCTTTTTAATTAAAATTAGTTTGGAAAAAAATTACCAATATCCTTTAATGCCACTTTTCCATCTTTCTAAAAAATAATGCCTTGTTGCACCATTTCATTGAACTCACTACAATCCTTTTGAGAATGACAATCATCATCACACCAAATACATCTTTGCACATATCCTTTCTTTAAAGTAGCTTTTGAATTCATTGCAGAAGTCTTTTCCTCAAGCCTTACAAGTTTAATTTAAAGATCTCATATATAAGTTCTTCAATTCTTATATCTTCTTTCTTTGATGTAGTCGCCAAAGGTTAGATAATAGATATTATTAATTGTAAAGTGGGCACTTGAGTTTTAGGTACTTGCACAATTTTTTAAATACCAACCCTATCCTTTTTTCTTTCCCTTTTTGCAAGTAATTCCATTACATCTTTAACTTCTTTCCATTTTATTGTCAACCCTTCATCCTCTTCTTTATCCTCAAGAAGAATCTCTAATCCCTCTTGCAATTCTCCATGAGATGCTTGAAGAAATAATTCAACCTTATTTGGTCCCAAGGTTACCTTTTCAACTTTCAATAACTAAAAATACTACCTTTCAAACTTCCTTAATAATTCGATAGCTTGCAATTTCTTATTAAGATGCTCAATCTATTCTAAAAATGATTTCTTAGCAATCCGATCAGAATCTTTCAAGAAATATTCATCTCTCAATGCATGAGAGAATGTTTTCCAAGAACTTTCAAATTGTCTCATAATTGATTTCACATATTTTCTTATCTCCGACATTGTAACAAGTTCAAATAATAAAATCATATTCTTTTTAGAAACTTAATTTAATTCTATTTTCCGCATATAATATCTTAAATAATTAAAAATTTCTCCTCCATCAAACTGATCAATCTTGTTAACCATTGTTTGTAATGCTTTAAATATCAAAGCCTCCTTGCAATCATTGCCCTATTGCTATTGCATAAATAATGTAAATGCTTGAAACACATTTACAATGTTTGGATCTAGATACATACCTTGTCCACCAAAAAAAAATCTATTTGAAGCACTACTTGAAGATCCACTTGAAGCACCATCTAGAGATCCAATAAAAACTCTAAAATCCACCTTCTTGCTTTCTTGTGCCATTAATTACAAATAACCAAAATAAAATCCAATATCTTCCATCTCAAACTTTTATATCAATATAGTTCTTTATTATGGATTTTATAATTGATCTTTGCTGTTGAAAATTTCTTGGAATAGAAAGCTATTGGATAGAATTTGTCATCTGCTCCCATTTGTAACAATACTGCACCCAAAACAAAGTTTGATGCATTTATTTCCACAAAAAATGCCTTAGAGAAGTCAACACGATACAAGATTGGTGTAGAAGAAAAAGCTATTTTTAACTCTTCAAATGACGCTTTAGCTTCTTTACATCATTCAAATTTGTCCTTATAAGTTAGGCGTATAAGTAGAGCTATAACTTAAAAAAAATTCTTGATAAAGATTCGGTAGTAATTGACAAATCCCAAAAAACATTGCACGTTGTCGAGATGTAACGCGACTATAAGGTGAAAGAGTGTGGAAATAGTATATTATAGAAGATCTTAGTTCAAAATATTGTAGCAAATTATCTTAGAAAAATAGATAATAGTAAAAAGGGAATAAAACTAATGAGTGTTAATGCTGCTGTTTTTACAAATGAGCTTCTATTTAATTTGTAGGGCCATAAATAAGACAAAACAAAGTAAATTGGAAAATAAAATGATAAAGATATATACAAGAGGGAGTTAAGAAGAGGTTTCAGAAAAACTTACCACAAAAATCTTGAAATAGATACCCAAAAAGGACAGGTTATGAGTTGGGATCAAAATCAGATCCTGAGGCACAAAACTGCATGCCTACAGCAGATCCAAGAGGCTTTTGCAGATCGGAGATTGGGATTAGAGAGTGGACT
This sequence comes from Physcomitrellopsis africana, assembly GCA_036785485.1. Lineage (NCBI taxonomy): Eukaryota > Viridiplantae > Streptophyta > Bryopsida > Funariales > Funariaceae > Physcomitrellopsis > Physcomitrellopsis africana. The sequence continues at coordinate 28,190 of JAWRVF010001256.1, read as the reverse complement.
TGAAGGATTTCGTATAGAAGTTGGTTTTGAGTGATTTGAAGAAAAAATGACTTTGTATAGCTTTGCAAAGTCAGGGTTGTTTTTGGCAACTTGGGATTTTGTGAAATAAAATAGGATTGATGTTTTAGACAATTTCAAAAGTTTTGTAACAGATGTACATCTGAAAATTTGTGGGTTTTTGGGTATCATTGTTATTAATATGTGCTGTGAATTTGAGCTAAATCTAATAGTTTAGTTGTATGTAATTGAGGTTTAAGTGGGTCAAGGTCTCAAAAATTAAGTTTTGAGAGTCAGTTAGGGTTTTTGAGATCTTAAGCAATCTGCTAATTAGATTGGAGAAGTTTTTATTTGTGTGGATAATAGACTTGTTTTCCTATACACATGAGTGATTTGAGACTGATTGAATAGTGAAAAAGGGAGAAATCAGCACTAGAAGATCAGCATCAAGGTTGGAGAAGGAGGCCGACCAACACTAGAGAAGTTTTTGGAGTTTTTCTTCCATTTGGTAAGTTTGATTTCCTTCAAATTTGTTGTGCTTGTTGTTGACTAAGAGGTTGAAAGGTATACAAAGTTTTAAATAAGATCAACAATCTAATCAGCAGATATTGAGGTTCTAATTTTTCCTAAGGTTGATTTGAATTGGTTAGAATTTGGTTTAAGATTTGATTAGGGTTTGATTTAGGGTTTAGGATTTATTTAGGGTTTGGTTTAGGATTTAGGATTTGGCCAAGGTTTGACTTAGGATTTGACTTAGGTTTTGACCAGGGTTTGACTTAGGGTTTGATTTAGGTTTAGACTAGGATTTGACTTAGGATTTGAATAAGATATGACTTAAGGTTTTAAAATTCTATTTTTAGTATTTTCTAAATTTAGTATTTTATATATTATTTTCTATTATGATTAATATATGATTTATTTACTCTTCTTTTGTAATTACTTAAAGATTGGATCAAAGTTTGATTAGTATTGTTAAGATTTAATAGAAGTTGTTTAGGATTCTATTAGAGTTGTTAGGATCTTGTTGTTGTGTATTTCTTTTTTGTCTTCCAGAGCCAGGTGCCCGGAGCATTCTCGAGCAAAATTGCACATATTACGACAACGTCCCTTAATGTTCTTGAAATCTTCCAATCCATGATTGTTTGGACTTTCTTAGAATATATGATAAGACCATCATTTGAAATGATGTATCCTAAAAAATCAACTTGAGTAGTATGAAATATACACTTTTCCATCTTGGCGTATAATCCAATATCTCTAAGTTTTTATAATATATGACGAACATATAATTCATGTTCTTTTATGTCCTTAGAATAGATTAAAATGTCGTCTAAGTAACAGACAACAAAATCATCTAAAAACTTGCAAAAAATATCATTCATGAGATGTTGAAAAATAGCTGATATATTTGTGAGTCCAAAAGGTATAATATTATATTCAAAATATACATACCTCGTTCAAAAAGTAGTCTTCCATTCATCTCCTTCTTTGATGCGGACCAAGTTATATGCTCCTCGTAGATCTATTTTTGTATAGATCTTAGCTTGATTCAATTGATCCAAAAGTCTAGATATCAATTGTAGAGGTTTACAAATAAGATAGAAGCTCCTGCTAGACATTTTGAATGACGTCTAAAATTCTTAGCTAAATTTTTATCAATGTATTCATTGAATTCAGCCAACTCATTTTGTGATAAGCTGTAGATTGGTTCAAATAGAGGCTGAGCTCCTTCTTTGAGGTCAATTGAACAATCATACGAATAATGCTCTAGAAAAATATCTGCATTCTTTTTTTCAAAAATGTCTTAATAATCCAAATATTGGCTTAGAATGCCACTTGAAGTCTTTCCACTATCAAAAATGGGTGTGGCATAAATAACAAAAGTTGATCTTTCTTTTACTGCGTATATAAAAGCTTTTGCACCTATAAGTACGGGTTTTATTACACTAGACTTATAGCTTTTTATTTGGTCGCCGGGATATTTAATAGTGTTTTGAGAAAAATCATGTTTATAAAAATTCCAATCTATTTGAGGGTTGTATTTTTCTAGCTATGATAAATCTAAAATAAGTGGATTAGACAGAGATTTAATTATGTTAAAGGTTATGTAGCTATTATGACCATCTATTGTTATTTTTATAGGATGGATTTCATGAGTGACATCTCTAAAAGATAATAGACAACCATCTATGACTTCTATATGTACGGATTTAGTTTTTTGTATAAAAGGTATTTTATGATTCTTAACAAATTGTTCATCTAAAAAACATACAGAGGCCTTTGAATCTAATAAGGCAAAGGCTCTATAGTTTTTTTTATCCTAAATATACATCTATTATAAAATAAGGAGAGGGTTCTAAGGTGAGAGTAGGACCTTCACTAGGAATTGTACCAAGTTCCAACTGCATAGTCCCTATTGTAGTTGGACAAATTTATTTTTCAACATGTTGTCTTCTTTGACAGTTATATTCTTCATTTTGTAGTTGTGTCATTTCTTTACACAATATTGAGCACTATGCTTAAGCTCTCTACAATATAAACATAATCTTCTTTGACAACGATGAATCTTTTCTTGTTTAGTAAGAAGTTTAAAACGTACCGCATCAATTTGCATGTCTTCTACTTTCAAATGTACGTTTTGTAGAGACGTTGATGTTACCATTGAATAATAACATTGAGGCTCCCTTGTATAATTCTCTGATCAAAATTCAAACAATAGATTATCACTTTTCACAGCAAAATTAATTACTTGACTCAATGTTTAAGGATCGGATAAATTGAGCATTAATTTTTTTATCTCATATTGTAATCTGTAGAAAAATTGGTTGATGAGTGCAGCATCATCCCACTTGATATCAGTTGCTAGTTGTCAAAATTGTGAAGCATATAATGAATGTTGCGATAAATAAATAATAATAAAAATAGAATAAGTTATCAAGTAAAAGATATTATCTTAGGTAAGTTATTAATAGTCAAAGGTTGATTCTTAGCATATAGAAAGGGCATCCTATGGATATAGGATGCAGTCAAAGGAGAAGAGTCAAATTCAAGAGGGTAAAGTATGTACTAGGGAATATCTTAAAGACTAGATAAGGATAATTAGTGCATGGCATAGGATACCCTTGTGGAACGTGAGATATCCTCGAGGTACGAGAGATGCCAAAAGGATCCTAAGATCATTAGATATCCTCATGGCATGAGAGATGCCAAAGGATCCTAGGAGCATGTGTGTAAAAGTCAAAGGTGGAAGAAGTCCTTTGGGGCAGCAACTACGTCTTATAAGTAATGGGTGTTGGAAGAGAGAGTTATTTCATTCCACACTTCTCTCGTATGCAACCTTGGTGATCTCTACTTACTTGTGTTTTTCTTCTTGTGCTTCTTCAATAGATTATGGGCCCACACACACTTTGTTGTGATATTCAAATAAGTTGAAGTTATTTTCTTGTTGTTGCTTTTGTGTGGAATAGATCTTATGGAATTTTGTTGATGTTAGGATTTTTGACATAAGAAGGTTCTGATTTTGACCTTATACATCTCTAACATTACTTTATGGGTTCTCTATTCCTTGGATAGTGAGTATAAGACAATTGAGAAAGACCTTGATAGTGTCTTTTGTGTTGGTGAAGTTGTTTTACATACCTTATGTATGTGATGTGGAAGTAATTTCAAAGAGTGAAAGAACATGATTGTGAGGTATATGAAAGTACTCATACTTGTAAAAAGCTATAGAAATTGAGTTGATAGTGTTTTGAGTGAGAAACCACTCTTTTATTCATAATAGGGCATTCTGAGATTTTGCTACTGGAAAATTGTTTTGATGATTTTGATCACATAGAGACTCTTTTTCTCAATATTTTTTGATATACTACTCCTTAGACATGGCTTCTAGTGAAGGTGAAGGTTTGAGAATATTTGAGAAGTTTAGAGGCAACAATTTCTACCATTGGAAGGTCAAAATAGAGCTTTTGTTGGCGTCTTTGGACCTTTGGGACATTGTAGATGAAAATAGAGACCCTTCAAGTATGGATGTTGATATGAAGGAGCAAAAGGACTTCAAAAGACGTGAAAAGAAGGCTTTTGGCATGACTGCCACCAATTTCGATGAAGCCAATTTTTCTCACATCATCTCTTGCAAAGGACTAGCGGAAGTATAGAAGACTCTTTGCAACATATATGAGAGCAAGAACTTGTACAACATCCTCTTCACAAGGAGGAAATTTTTCACTTACAAGATAGAAGAAGGTGAAGATTTTATGGCTCACGTCAATAAGGTAAAGGCTCTTGCAAATCAACTTGCAATTGTTGACAAGCCTTTAGAAGATGGTGATATTGTTATGATCTTCCTCATGAGTCTTTTCGAGTCCTACAACTACGTCATTGTGGCATTGGAGTCCATCAAGATAAAAGAGCTCACCATGGACTATGTGACAATAAGACTTGCACATGAAGTGACTAAAAGAAAAGAAAAAGAGCATCTAAGTGAAGATTCGGCTCTCTTTTCAAAACAAGGCAAAGGTAGCTATTTTAACCAACATGACAATGTAAGAAGCAATGTGAGAATTTGCTTCATTTGTGGAAAATCAGGTGATTTTGAACGAAATTGCTACAAGGTCAAGAAAAGAGATAGAGAAAATGCTAACAATGCATGTAATGAAGTTGGAGGAGATGACTATGCATTCATGGCAAGTGAAGGTACTTCTATGGCTACTATGTCCAAATGGATTGTTGATTCGGGTTCTACCAAGCACATAACTCCATACAAGTGTTCATTTGACACTTATGAGGCAATTCCAGCAACAAAGGTTTAGTTAGGAGACAATGGCATAGTACAAGCTATTAGAATTGGCTCCATTGTGGTGGAGATTGTTGTGAAGAATCAAACCAAGAGGATCAGATTGAAAGAGGTCTTATATGTGCCAAAGATAAAGAAGAACCTTCTTTTGGTGAGCAAACTTATTTCAAATAGTTGTAAGATGCAATTTGATGTAAATAGATGCTTTGTGAAGACAATGGAGGGAGATGATATTTTAAAGGACTTTAGAAATGGCAACCTCTACATTATCAATTGTAAGAAGGTCAACGGAGTTGAAATGGCGGCATTTGCTGATTTTCCACAAGATTAAGATAAGTTTGGCATTTGGCATCAACGCCTTTGCCATTTGATTGTCAAAAGCATGAAGGAGCTCCAATCCATGGTAAGTGGCTTGGAACTTGGTCAATCATACAACAATGCTACAACTCTTGCTTGTGAAGGTTGTATTCAAGGCAAGCAACAAAGGGCTTCATTTCCAAGTGGAGTTGCAACACGTGCAACTAAGTTGTTGGAGATTGTGCATTCGGATGTTTGTGGACCTATGAGGACGCCATCAATAGGAGGAGCAAGGTACTTTGTCATCTTTATTAATGATTATTCAAGGAAGGTGTGGATTTTCATCCTTAAAGCCAAGAGTGAGTGTTTGTCAAGGTTTAAGGAGTTTAAGGCACTTGTGGAGAAACAATGTGATTACAAGATCAAGGTGTTGCACACGGACAATGGAAGAGAATACATGTCAAAGCATTTTAATCAGTACTTAAAGATTCAAGGTATTGCAAGACAAACCTCTACTCTTTACACTCCACAACAAAATGGAGTTGTTGAAAGAGCAAATCAAACCATTGTAGAGATGGCAAGGAGTATGCTTCATGCTCAAAACCTTCGGCATGAGTATTGGGTGGAAGCAGTGGTAAGTATAGTGTACACAAGGAATAGATGTCCTACAAGTGTATTCACATCAATGACTCCATAAGAAGCTTGGAGTGGGAAGAAACCTTGTATTTTACACATGAGGACTTTTCGATGTATTGCTTATGTAAAGGTATCAGATTGTATGAGGTCCAAACTTGATGCAAAAGGTATGAAATGTGTGTTTATTGGATATTGTGAAAGTACCAAGGCATATAGGCTTATGTGTTTGGATACTAAGAAGATCATCAAAAATTGTGATGTTGAGTTTTTAGAGTATAAAAGTGCTTGTGAGCACTTGGAGATGTGTCCAAGTAGGAGTAATGGTGTATTTGTGGACACATCTTTAATTTCAGCAACAAAACAAGAAGATGAAGACAATGAAGAAAGTGATGAAGGTGAAGAGTCAAAGAAGATGAAGAAGAAAGTTTCTACTATAGTTAAGACCATCAATGAAAGAAATGAAGATATTGAAGATGATGATGATGAGGAGTATCAACCTTTGAGTGAGAAGAAACAAGCTTTAAAAGAAAAGAGAGTTAGAAGAGTGCATGGAGGTGAATCTTCTTCAAATGAAAGGAGATATCCTTTGAGAGAAAGAAGACCACTTGGTGAATGGTGGAAGAACCACATCTTTCTTCAAGTAAGTGAATAATATGCTAATGTTGCACTCCTTGCTGATCCATTGAAATTATATGATGCAATGAAATCTACGGATGCTATGAAGTGGAAGAAGGCTATGGAAGAAGAATACAAATCTCTCATGGACAATAGAACATGGGAATTGATTCAACTTCCACCAAATCAGTCTTCAATTGGTTGTAAGTTGGTGTTTAGAACCAAGAGAGATGCAATGGACAATGTTGTGAGATATAAAGCAAGATTAGTTGCTAAAGAATACTCACAAATTTCTGGTGTTGATTTCAATGAGGCATATGTTCCCGTGGCCAAATTCACCACTATTAGAACCATTGTGGCAATTGGGGCAGCAATGGACTTGGAAATGCATCAAATGGATGTGAAGACGGCTTTTTTGAATGAAGAATTGATAGAAGATATCTACATGGATCAACTTCAAGGATTTGTTGAAGAAGGCAAGCAACATCTTGTTTGAAAATTGAACAAATCCTTGTATGGCCTCAAGCAATCACCAAGGGCATGGTATCAACGGATTGACATATTCTTTATGAATGAAGGATTTGTAAGGAGTGAGGCTGATCATTCCATGTATGTGATGCAATCAAAAGACTTCTTGTTAATTGTTATCTTTTATGTTGATGATTTAATCATCTTAACCAATACCTTGAAAAGGATGGATTGATTAAAGGCAAAATTAGAAAAAGAGTATGAGATGAGTGATTTGGAAGAGCTTCATTATTGTTTAGGCGTGGAATTTGTGAGAGATTGTGCTATAAAGACCATCACAATGAGCCAAAAGAAATATATTGAAGAAGTGTTGAAACGATTCAACATGGAGGATTGCAAGCCCAATGGAATACCTTTGGAGACAAATTTGAAGTTGATGAAGCTTATGGATGAGGAGTTTGCTAAAGTTGAAGGTGAAATACAAGGTGTTCTATACAACGCAGTAGTAGGCTCCTTCATGTATGCAATGGTTGGCACAAGGATGAATCTTACATATACAGTGAGTATTCTGAGTTAGCACATGTCAAAAGCTGGACCAATCTATTGGACAACCATCAAGAGAATCGTAAGGTACTTGAAAGGCACATTAGACTTCAAATTGTACCTTGGAGGTGATAATACTACTTTGCATGGTTATTGTGATGCAGATTGGATAGAAGATGCAAATGATAGAAGGTCAACAATGGGATATGTGTTCTTTGTTGGAGTGGGAGCAATTTCATGGAATTGTAGGAGACAACCAACAATTGCAAGGTCCACAATGGAGGCGGAATACATGGCAGTAAGCCATGGAACAATGGAAGCAATTTGGTTAAGATAAGTTTTGGAGGACATTGGACTTGTCCAATTAGAAGCAACTCTGATGAAGTGTGACAATCAAGGATGCCTTGCTTTTGCAAAGAATCCAAAGCATTATTTAAGAACCAAGCACATTGGCATTTAACATCACTTTATAAGAGAGAAGATTGAAATGGGAGTGATAGACATGAAGTATTATACTACAGAAGACATGCTTGCTAATTTGTTGACAAAGGCATTAGTGAAGGATAGGCATCATATGTTGACAAAGAAATTAGGTTTGAAAGCCTTTGATAATTAGCAAAGTGGAAGTGTTGTGATAAATAAATAATAATAAAAGTAGAATAAATTACCAAGTAAAAGATATTATTTTACGTTGTCGTATTGTAATTACTTACAGTATGTAAAAATTAGTTAAAATATATTATATGTTTATAAATTAAGATATGTATTAGAATGCTTAGTAAATAAATTAAAGGGATTGATAGAAGAAACTTTATTTTATTTTACTTGTGTTGATTATGATATTTAAAAATTATAAGATCTAAATATTTAGTATGAAGCCTTGAGAGAAGGTGGGGACTCAAGGATGAAAATTTAAGCTAGTAAGAGGCTAATTGGGAGGGATGAAATCAAGCCATGGTCGGATGAAGGCAAGGAATAGGGAACTTCATCCCTATTGGTCGAATACCATGCCCAATGGGCTTTGAGGAGGCTGCCCGCGACCTTAACAAGGGTTTTCGGCGACTTCAAAAAGGGGATTCGCAATTTCAGAGGTAGGGTTGTAAAGTTTAGGGTTTTGGGTATAGTTTGAGAGGAAATTTTAGGCGATTTGGAGTTAGGGTGAAGAAGTTATACTTGTTCAAAGTTAAAGAGTGGATTTCATACATACTGTCACTCTTTTGGATTTCGCGGAGTTATACGGAGGCTTTTGGAGATCGGACGGTGCGGTTGGAAAGGTGATTTCAAGATCTACGTCTGTTATGAAGGAATTCTTAAGTTTTGAGTTTAGACGAAGGAGATATGAAGAGTTGAAGACAGCGCATCCAATTCCAAGGCAGTAAGTAGACCGTTTTGTTGATGGTGATGGGGTTTGCCATATCTTAAGTTTTTGGACGAATTTTTGTCTAAAAATTTCCAAGAAGGTGTATTATTGTGCTAAGAAGCTATACATCAAAGTTTCATAGCATTTGGACTTTTAGATTGTGAGATATGAAGAATTTAGTACACGGGTGTTTGTAAACAAGGGTTTAAAGCTACTGCTAGGGTTTTGGCGATATCTAAAGATCGATAATGAATCAACGGTTGAAATTTGTGGTGGTAGTTGTGAAGAATATATCAGTACTTCATGTAGATTTGGAGTAGTTTTGGACGGTTGGATTAAAAGTTATGGATTATTGAAGTTTGGGAAAAATTCCCTTTCTACGGGAGAATGAGGGTTTAGAGTATTTTGTTATGTTTTGAGTGGTTTGAGGAAATTAGGCTTGTGTATTGGATGTAATAGCCCTATGGAGATCTCTTTTATATAAAATTGGAGGTTTTTATTATACTTGAATCTTGCTTGAGTAATTAGTGGCAGCTAGAAGCCCAGCGCTTTCTTGAGGCAGATTCTCTTTACCCCGACAACGTAAGTTATTAATGGTCAAAAGTTGACTCTTAGCATATAGAAAGGACATCCTATGGATATAAGATGCGGTCAAAGGAAAAGAGTCAAAGTCAAGAGGATAAAGTATATACTAGAAAATATCTTAAAGACTAGATAAGAGTAATTAGTGCATGGCATAGGATACTCTCGTGGAACGTGAAATATCCTCGAGGTACGAGAGATGCCAAAAGGATCCTAGGATCATTAGATACCCTCGTGGCACAAGAAATGCTAAAAGATCCTAGGAGCATGTGTGTAAAAGTCAAAGGTGGAAGAAATCCTTTGGGGCAGCAACCACCTGCTATAAGTAATGGATGTTGGAATAGAGAGTTATCTCATTCCACACTTCTCTTGTATGTAACTTTGGTGATCTCTACTTACTTGTGTTTTCCTCTTGTGTTTCTTCAACAATGACACCGATTGATTGCCTTGTTGTAGAATGTAAATCTTGTTGGTTGCAACATAGATTGCATTATGTTTTCCATATATAAATCAAAAATTGGCTAAAAATGCCTCCAAATTATCCAATATTGGATCATATTGTTCAAAAAAAGATAAAAACCACGATAAAATAAAATCTGAAAGTAACGTTCCAAGGAACTTAACTTGAGATCCTTGGGTATAATAACTTTGAGGTTGAAGTTCAATCACCAGTTGTACTTGATTGACAAATCCTTGAAACTTGGATCTTGAGCCATTAAACTTCTCAAGCAAACTAATTTTTGGTTTTCTAATGTTTGAACGGTACTCCATCATAAGTGAGGTAGTATGATTTGGTGTAAATATTGACACAGCTCCAACCATCTCTATATCATTACTTCCTACTAATCTTGTTGCTCCTTGTAGTTGTAAACTGAGTTCATATATTGTAAGCATTAGCTCTCTCATTTGCTCTTGCATTTATGCCATTACACTCTTCAATTTTGCAAGCTTTGCCATGATAATATAATAGGAAGGAAGGTGTGTACTCTCACTTTAAGAAATATAAAATAATACACTCAAAGAAAAAATTCCAAAAACAATATTAATTTAAAAGTGAGTAATCCACAACTTCTAATATGCTTATGTCTTATCAAGAGAAAAGGATAATCCACTCTTAATCTAGAAAAGACAAAGCTTTGATACTGTATGTGTACTCTTGTCAATCTGTCAAGGATAAGAATTCGATGAAAGCAAATAAACATATGAAACTTCTATTAAGAAGTATAACAAAATAGAAGTAAGGAAGTATGTATATTAAAAGAAATTAGAATGGCTATTGCCACAAGACAAGAAAACTATAGACTCTTGAAACTGGACTAGAAGCAAGAAAAGAGTTGATAAGAGTGAAGAAGGCTTCACTCTTGTCTCTATTTATAATATCTATCTAAAAGCTATGTGGCGGTGTCATACTGTAATTGCTTACAGTATGTAAAATCCACTCCAAATGCATAATATGTTTATAGGTTTAGATATGTGTTAGAATGGTTAGTAAAGAAAATTAAAGGGGGTTGGTGTAAGATAATTTATTTTAGATTTTTACTTAGTTTGGTTATGGGATTTAAATTACATAGATCTAAATATTTAGTATGAAGCCTTGAGAGAAGGTGGGAGCCTAAGGATGAAAATTTAAGCTAGTAGGAGGCTAATTGGGAGGGATGAAATCTTGACATGGTCGGATGAAGGCAAGGAATGGAAAACTTCATCCCTATTGGTTGAATACCATGCCCAATGGGCTTTGAGGAGGCTGCCTGCGACCTTAACAAGGGTTTCGGCAACTTCAAGGAGGGTATTCGAAAAAAAGAGACTATGGTTAGAAAGCTTGTTTTTTAGGCTACAATTTTGGTATAAAAATTGAGAGATTTGGAGTTTTTATGAGAGAGAAGTAGATGCTTGAAGTTAGGGTGTACAAATTGTACCTACTGTCACTCTTTTGAGGATTGAAGGAGTTGTATGAAAGCTTTTAGAGATTGAGAGGTGCGGCTAGAGAGGTGATTTCAAGTTTTACACTTGATGTAGAAGAATTACTATAATTCAAATTCTGAAGAAGGAGATATTGGGAGTCAAAGATAGCAGATCAAATTCCAAGGCAGGAAGTAGACCGTTTTGTTGATAGTGATGGGGTTTGCCATATCTTGAGTTTGTGGACGAATTATTATTTCAAACTTTTCAAGAAGGTGTATTGTTATACTAAAAAGCTATACATTAAAATTTCATAGCATTTGGACTTTTAGATTGTGAAATATAAAGAATTTAGTACACGAGTATTTGTAAATAAGGGTTCGAAGCTATTGCTAGTGTTTTGACGATATCTAAAGATCAATAATGAATCAATGGTTGAAATTTGTAGCAATAGTTGTGAAGAATATATCAATACTTTATGTAAATTTGGAGTAGATCTGGATAGTTGAAATAAAAGTTATGGATTATTGAAGTTCAGAAAAAATTTCCCTTCCTATGGGAGAATGAGGGTTTAGAGTATTTTGTTATGTTTTGAGTGGTTTGATGAAATAAGACTTGTGTATTGGGTGTAATAACCCTATGAAGATCTCTTTTATATAAACTTGGGGGTTTTTATTATACTTGGATCTTGGTTGAGTAATTAGTACACGTGTCAAACTTGCACGATAAGTTTCTCACATGTGCACCATGTGCTTGGCTTGTTCTGCAAGCTACCAACATGTGCAACACATGGCCAACTTGTTCCACAAGCTACCAATATGTGCGATACGTGGTTAGCTTATTGATCAAGTTTCTAACCTATCAATCACCTATAGACATGTATAAAGGTGAATCTGCATCTATAAAGCTTTTAGGAAGCTTCTTTTTAAGATATTATCAAATTAATTTATTTTATCTACTTCTATTAAACTATATTAAGTAGATAATTATTAAAATAAATCTTATATCCGTGACATCTTGATATTTGGACAAGCTCCATATAAATCTCTCTTTAAATTATTTGTTGATCTTATCCTCCAACTATATTTAGTATTAATAGGCCATTTTTTCTTTTTATATAGCTCTTTTTATATTAAATTGATCTCAGACCATGATCAATTAATGCCACAATTGGTTCTTCCAAATCTTCCAATTTTATTTAAGTTTCTATAGTAGCCCTTGCCCAATGATTTTGGAAATAATAACTAGATGGTTGAATCCCATTTTCTTCTTTTGTAAGTTCAACTTGTGAAACATCTTCTAAAACTTGTATTTCATCTTCTTCATCTACATTGTTTTTCATTGTCTTTGTTTCTTATATATTTGGTGTCATAATATCTCCTATAGATTGCCGTTTTTTTTTTATTGTATAAATAATAATTTTATGAAATTAATGCTTTGTAATTCCTAAAATTTCACCAATTATAAATTCAATCTTTTCTTTTAAAATCTATTATTCTAATATCTTCTTCAAATCTGTAGCAGCCTCAATATCTATTTGTAATTTGTAGACATGAGTCTTTTTCCTTTCTTTTAGAATTTCCTTCTTTTTTATAGAAACATTCTCCACTTCCTTCTTATACATAGGATTTTTTTGTTATCTTGCTTTATCTCCTCTTGTGGTCCTTTTTGATGGCTCTTCATTATTTTCATCGCTTCTTCATTTTTCTTCTATTAATGCTTTATGTTGATTCTTTACAATATGAGCATACACTCATAATCCATCTATTGGATCATTCTACCCAATAATTTGCCGAATATTATTATCAATACGTTTTAAATTATTTACATTAAAATTTTCTTTTTTAGCATAATTCATTGCACTTTTCCACAAAGAATAAGATTCTTCTAGAAGTTTAAGATTTATACTTAAATATTTGCTTTGATTTTCTTCTGCCCAATATGTTGATGCTTCCTTATTCCAAATTGCATGTACCTTAAAAGCATCTCTCATAAATACCTTCATTTCTCCTTTATCAAAATTTCCAAAAAGGTGTATTATTATGTTAAAAATCTATATATCAAAGTTTTATAATATTTGGACTTTAAGATTGTGAGATATGGAGAATTTAATACATGGATATTTATAAATAAGGATTTGAAGCTATTGCTAGGATTTTGGCAATATCTAAAGATCAGTAATGAATCGGCGGTTGAAATTTGTAGCAATAGTTGTAAAGAATACATCAATACTTCATATAAAATTGAATTAGATTTGGACGATTGGATTAAAAGTTATGGATTGTTAAAATTTGGAAAAAATTCCCTTCCTATGGGAGAATGAGGGTTTAGAGTATTTTGTTATATGTTGGGTGTCTTATAAAATAAGACTTATGTATTGGGTGCAATAGCCCTATGAAGAAATCTTTTATATAGACTTGGAGGTTTTTATTATACTTGGATCTTCGTTGAGTAATTAATGGCAGCCAGAAGTCCAATGCTTTCTTGAGGCAAATTCTCTCTACCACGACAATACCTTAGTAAAATCTTCACACTCCCTTTTTGAATATTCTATGCTATCACATCACATGCACCTATGTACTATACCTTCCATCAGTCCTGAATTTTATTTTGTTGATATCTTTGATGATATCTTTGTTGATTTCTCTTCAAGTTTTGTAAGTTTTATTTGTAAATCTCTCATTCCATATATGATCCCATCCATACTCATTTTTTCTTTCTTTGATGTAGATATTGAAGGTTGAATCATAGATGTAAGATGGTTGGTAGGCAATTTTATCTTAGATGCTTGCAATGGTCTTTAAATATCCACCTTATTCTTTCTCTTTTCTCTTTTTGCAAGCAATCCTATTGCTTCTTCTACTTTTTTCCAATTTGATGTAAATCCTTCTTCTTCTTTTTTATCTTCAAGCAATATTTCAAATTTTTCTTACAACTTTCTATTAGCAGCTTAAAGAAAAAGTTCTTCTTTATTTGGATCTATTAAAATTGCCTCTTCTTCTTTGATAAATGTATATAGTATCTTTCAAATTCTCTTAATAATTTTGTTACTTGAAGATCCTTCCTAGGCCTTTCAATCCATTCAAAAAATGACTTCTTTGTAATCCAATTATTGTCTTCTAAAAAATATTCATCTCTCAATGTTTAAGAAAATTTCTCCCATGAACCTCTAGCATGTCTTATAATGGACTTCACATGATTTTTATCTCTGATGCAATAGCCAATTTGAATAATTGAACCATCTCTTTTTTAGAAACACGCTTCAATTCTATTTTTCTTATATAATATCTTAAATATCTTATAATATCGTTCTCTTTAAATTAATCAAATTTATCTACAACCACCTGTAATGCTTTGTTTGCCATACCTATTTTGTGATCTTTAACTTATTGGTATTGCATGAATATCAAATTGCCAATAAGTAAATGCTTTAAACATGTAAACATGTTTACATTTTACTTATTCTACAAGCATGTTTAAAGCATTTACTTATTGCTATACTTATTTTGTGATCTTTAATTGAAATAAATCTTAATCAAATTCTAAACAATTCTAATCAAATTCTAAACAAATCCTAGCTAAATTCTAATTAAATCCTAAATAAATCCTAACAATCCAAATCAAATCCTAATAATCCTAATCAAATCTTAAATAAATCCTAATCAAACTCTAATCAAATCTTAATTAAATCTTGATCAATCTCCAAATAAATTTTAATCAAATCTTAGACAATCTTAATCAAATCCTAAACAAATATTAGCCAAATCTTAATTAAATTCTAAATAAATCCTAATCAAATCCTAACAACCCTAATCAAATTTTAAATGAATCTTAAATATCTTAATTAAATTCTAAACAAATCCTAAAAAAAATCTAGTCAAATCCTAAATATCTTGATCAAATTTTAATAATCTTAATTAAATCCTAAATAATCCTAATTAAATCCTAATCAAATCCTAACAAGCCCTAACAATCCTAACCAAATCCTAATAAATCCAATCAAATTCTACAATAGATTTAAATTACAATAGCTAAAGATCTAACCATTGATCTTAGTCAAAATTTCATATCTTTCAATAATTAAGTTGATAATATACATAAAAAGTTTGAAAGAAATTCAAGTTATTTAACAAAAATTATATTCAAATTTCTACTTGGGTGTCAACTACCCTTCTTCTCCAATCCTAATATCAAATTTTCTAGCACAAAAAACTTTTCTTTGCACCATTGAATCACTCTCAATATTCATATACAAATAGAAAATCCTGTCTATTATCCATACAAAAAATTGGTGCTTTAATCCAACTGACAATCCTACCAATACGCTACAATTTGACATTAAAATATCTACAGACATGAAGAATATTTTAGAAGAAAAGATTTTAGATGTCAAAATTGAATTCACTCTAAGAGAGGATCTTGGTATAATAAAAAGAGATTTTTATGAGTTAATTATTGATATAATAAAGAAAAAGAAGCAAATGACAGTTGAAGCTATTATGGTGGAAGCATTAGATACTCATGTGACTAAAGATGAAGAAAAAGAGATAAGATAAGTATTTGCACAATCTGCATCATTTGAATTTAAAAATAAGGTTAATATAGAGGACAAGGCTCATTCTTAGTGTTACCAATATGAATTATGCCAAGGATATGGAAGGATATCAAACAATATATACATCAATAGAATCTAGCAATGGAAAGAAGATTGTACAAGAAGCATGTGTTACAAGTTCTTCAAAAAAGAATAATGATAAGATGGGAGGTGGCTATTATTCAATCTTTTATTAGGTTAGGATTATTATAGAGACATAAGTAAAATCAAGAAATTCTAAGGACTTATTATTGGCCTTAATTGATATTGGATTTTAAATTAATATCATGTCTAGGCAGATTTATAAAAAAAAAACAAGCGGCCAGTTGATATCAATCATGGTTTAGTCATTAGAGCTCCAAACAATGAGCAAAGTGATCTATATAAAACTTGTACAATTGTGAAGACTAAGATTAGAAATGTGAAGATGGAACAAAATTTCTTTGTATAAAATTTTGCTATATATCCAGTAATACTTGATCAGTCCTATATTACAACTATTAAAATAGAAACTAAAGTCTTAGATGATGGTTCATATTATGCCAAGATTTATAGTTGTAATAGAAAGAAGGTTGTGTAATTTCTTATTATAAAGCCTATTCATGAAAGGCACAAATAGCAGTTAAAAAGAATGCCTTTGAAATCAAGTAACAACTTTGTGGATTTCTAAAGAGCACCTTTGTAGGATGGAGATTCATAATTATTAATGAATTATCTACAAATCTCAATATAGATAACATAAATTTTGGATTTTTTAATTTGATTGATAATGGATTTATAAGCATTCAAAGGACTAAAGATTTAATTTTTATAAATAGAAGAAGTATAAAGTAATAAAAAAAAAACTTAAGAAGAATGGATTTAGTTTCAGATAATAAAGCTATTGTAGGAATAATAGAAGAAGCAAGTTTAAAAGATGGTTTGGTATAAGTTTTGAAAAACTTAACTATAAGTATGGATGAAAATACTATAATAGAAATATACTTAAAAATGGCTTATAAAGAATTAGAAAGGATTGTGGTAAAAGGTAGACTTGTTATAAGTTATAGATTGAAATTTGAGGCCATTGTAAAAATTAAATATAAGATGGTGGTAAAGAAAGTAAATCCTATAGCTATTAAATTATTACTTGATACTATGGAATACATCAAACAAGCAATTAAAGAGCCAAATTTGAAAGAGAAGCATATAATTGTACATTAATTTATTCCAAAATTATTGATTAAACTAAAGATTAGAGAAGGTGATTTCTTGACATCATCGGAGAAAAATATATTTCAAGAAATGCTTATTAGACATGATAAGATATTTGCCTTAACTTTTGATGAGATTCAATGTGTAAATCCTAGTATTGTAGCACCTATGGTAATGTTCACTGTGTCACATATTCTATGGAATTTAAAGCCTATACTTGTGCCTAAAGCTTTGCTTCCAAAATTGATAGAATTATTAAAAAAAAAGATGAAAATGGATATTTTAGAATCTTCAATTGCTCCCTATTCTAATACATGGTTCACAGTATCCAAGAAGTCAAGGGCATTGAAATTCATTTAAGATATGCAACTAGCAAATAAAGTGACTATTTGAAACATAGAGTCAGGTCTGATAGTGGATGAAGTGGTTGAGCAATTTATAAGTCATGCCATTTATTCTATTAGAGACTTGTATTTTAGATATGACTAATTTCAGCTAGCTCAAGAAAGTAGAAACTTGATTATCATGAAGATTCTTTTGAATTTAATAAAGATGCATACTTTACCTCAAGGTGCAATCAACTCTGTGGCCTATATGCAAAATGCTATGAATCAAATATTAGATGAATTTGTGTCTAAGAAAACCATCTTATTTTTGGATAATATATCTATAAAGGGCTATAAAGAAAAAAATAAAGATGAAGCTACAAATATAAAAGGTTGTAGAAAATTTTACATGTAACACATTGAAGAAGTGATTCAAATATTGAATAAGCTTGAGTCAACTAATTTGACATTATTTGTGGAAAAATTAAGCTTTGGAGTTGGTATGATTTTGGTGGTGGGGCACATATATAGAAGGTATAATAAAAAATTAAATCTAAAAAAAGTTAATACTATATTTAGAATAAAGGTATATAAAAATATTATAGAAGTCAAAAGATTTTTAGATGCATGTGTAATCTATCAAATTTGGGTGCATGTGTAATCTATCAAATTTGGGTGCATGTGTAATCTATCAAATTTGGGTGCATGTGTAATCTATCAAATTTGGATGCATGTGTAATCTATCAAATTTGGATGCATGTGTAATCTATCAAATTTGGGTTCATGTATATTCTATCAAACTTGGATGTCTCACTTTACACATATCTCAGAGCTATTATATAACTTATTGAAAAAATAAAAAAAATTCATCTAAGAGAAAGAATATGAAATAGCTATGAAAAATTTGAAGAAGATATTAAATTCACCACCTATACTTAAATAATTGAATTATTAATGTAGAAGACCAATGATTGTAATAGTAGATACAAATCCTATAGCAATTGGATGAGCTATTAGACAAGATGATACTAAAGATAAAATTTGCAATAAAATTTAGGACTAAGATTTTTATAAAAAAATAGAGGGCTTATGTACAAGATAAAAGAAAATTTTAGGGAGCACTCACCACTCTAAAGGTTGAAAGAAATTATATGATTGGAGCTAATTATCAAGGATAGAAAAATACAAAGCAAAAGACTTAAATTAGGATAAGATTTCAAGAAGAAATCAACAAAAACTTAAATTAAATAGATGAATATACAAACAATACCAAGATAGGTGAGTTAGAACTTCAAGAAAGGCATTGTTGAGATTGAAGAACTCTTTAGCCTTTATCCCTATATATACTCCTATCTAGAACGCTTCTTGAGCAGCTTCTATTAAACTATGAAGTTTTTTGAGCAACTTTTATTAATTTGGAAGCTTCTTGAGCTCCTTCCACTAACTGAGAAGCTTCTTGACCTCCTTCCATTAACTAGGAAACTTCTCAAGCTACTTTCATCAAATAAGAAGCTTCTCAACTAATTTTTATTAATTTAAAAAGCTTCTATAATATTTTAGAAGATTTTGTGAATCTGTGAGGTGTATGAGTTCCAAGAGGAATTCAAAACATACGTAAAAAATTGAAAATATGCTATATTAATAAAGTTATATATTCTGTTCTTCATTCTTGAGCAATGGATTCTATTAATCCTTGAAAAAATTGCCTATGGCCTTGAGCTAGTACCTCCATTGTTGAAATATTCTATTCAAGGATCTGATCTTCATTGCAACCTTTAAAACATCTTCTAAACAAGATCTAAGGATTAAAAAGATTCACCTTTCCAAATTCAAGTAATATCATTAAAATTCAAGCATTGGAATCGAAACTTGCATGATTAGGTCTTACTCCTAAAGGCTCCAATCAAGGTCATACTTGGCGCTAACATATATTGTCCTTACTTTGCTCAATTAAAGGTTGTGAAAACTGCATTGATTTGTTTCAAGCTTGCATGGCAAACAAATTTTGTGAGTCTTATTCTTTCAATGTTTGAAGGTTTGACATGATAACTAACTTACTTCTACCACTCTATTCTAACTTGGAGCAGACGACTACATATTGATAAAGGCTTTAGTTTAACTCTCCTTTTCTTTATGAATATTCCTTGAATCTAATCTTTACCAAGATATTATCATCAAACACATTTAGATTTGTGGAGATAGAGTCAATAAAATTCTTGTACCTTTTGAGACACATTGGCGAGATTTTTGTCTGATTCCTATATGCGCTCATTAATGTTAGTGCCTTGCTAATGAATAAGATATTCTAATTTATCCCATCTTTGCCATGAATCAAATACCTTTTCCACCTTGTATTCTTTATGGTGTTCAATTTTGATACTTGGCGGCAATTGTAGTATTCTTCTCAATATATGTAACTCTCTATAAGGTTCTAAAAGAGAACCATAAAAAATTAGATGTACCTTCATAGTAAATGGTAATTCAAAGCAATATGCCATTGAATTGATTTGCTTCTGGATAGAAAATGGTCCCAATTTTTGATAGCCTAATTTATCGTATGGCTGCTTAATCTTCATATTCTGTCGAAGAAGCTATATCTTATCTCTAATATAAAAAATAGATAATTGATTTCTAAATTTATCTACAAATGCCTTGTAAGCATCTTGATCTGCTTGTAATTCAAGCTTCAAGGTTATTTGGTATTGCAATAGCTGTTTTAGGAATCCTTCAGCCATTGGATTGTTGTTCTTTGACGTACTCCACAAATCAAACTTTGGATGATATCCATAGTTAGAATAAAATAATATTTACTGAGTTGAAACATGAAATAGTATTATTATATACAAACTTTATTAATGATAGATATGAAATCTAATTGTCATATTGATAGTTCATGCTACATCATAAATATTGCTTCAAAATTTAACCAATTGATTTTCTTTGGCTATTAGTTTGAAGATGAAAAGCCAAAGAAAGTCTAATATCTACTTTTAATATTTTAAAAAGATATTTCTAAAATTTAGATATGAATTGGGGTCTTTAATTGGATATGATATCATCTAATAGGCCGTTGTTGTATTATGATATATTTATATAGTGAAAAGCATAAATAAGAATAATTTCTACTTAATACTTGATTATCTTGGTTCAATAGGAACTTAAGATACTTAAAAATAGCTTTATAAAAGCCTCTTAGATTATTTTCTTCCTTTAATAGCTAATAGATAAAAGTTAGTTATTAAATTTTTCTTCTAGGTTGTAGAAATTCTTTTACTACTTTAAAAAAGCCATAAGTTAACATAAATAGGATAGGAGAGATAAAAAGTTAATATGGTTAATACTAGGATTAAGTTGAAAATAGGGCCAAGCTTTAAAATTCTTAAAATAAATTGGATTGATATCCAGGGATCAACCATGTGTGGAACAGGGTCAAAATCAGACCTCTAGCCACAAAAACGGCCATCAAGGACAAGAGGTTGAATCATTTGGAGATTAGCAACTAAGATTAAATAATTAGCTTGAAGTTCATTTCAAGGACATTAAGCTTATTTCCATAGGATTTGAGAGGACTTAGCAATTGATATCTAAAATCAGGGTTTGTATCAGAGATTAAGTTTTATGCAATAAAATTAGAGCTAGCACTTTCGGCCATTCTATGCAATTGGTGTGACATCCATAATCAATATTTTGATAATATATAGTTAATTGAATGTGCTAGAATTGAGTCAAAAATTATAACAATCTAATAGTGCATTTGGAATTTATTCAATCTTTAATACAAAGAAGTACCAAAAGTTGGTAGTTTAGGGTTGGTTGGGATTTTTATAATATCTAAAGATCTATTAGTTGAATCAAGGTGAAATTTGGCACAATATTAGAAGACTTGAAGGATAGGCTACACACCACTTTTTAGCTGAAGTTAATAGTTGGAGAAGGAAAAATTGCGACTATAATATCTGCATTAACCTTTAAGCTAGTGGCCAAGTGACATCAGTATGAGGTTTGATTGATTTATCACAATTTGTAAGTTGAGTTGGATTGAAATTTTTTGAGCTTGTATAAGACTTATACTTGTACTTGTATACAAAATTTTACATCAAGTTGATAATTAGATTAGAGATTATTACTTATTAAAGTTCATTAAATAAGATTAGGATTTGTAAGGAGAGATCTAGTTGCTTAATTGTGACAAGTAATAAGGCAATTGGGGTTTGTATGTAGATGAAGTTATCAAGAAGAATATTTTTAAGCACTTTGTATTAACTTAACGACTCTTATATTGATATTCAATTATATTCTTCATATAAAGATGAAACTTATTAAAGATTCTTGAATATTTGTGAACCACATCTTTACCTTCCACAGCCAAGTGCCTGTTATATTCTTGAACAAGATAACATGTAATATGATATAAGTGGTGAATCCAACATAAAAGTTTGGAGTGGAAGGTGTTGGATTTTTATTTTGATTATTTGAAATTAATGGCTCAAGAAAGCAAGAAGGTGGATTCTGGAGTTTTTGATGGAGCTTTGGATGGTGCTTTAAGTGGATCTTCAAGTAGAGCTTTAAGTGGATTTTTTTTTTGTGGACAAGATATGTATCTGGATCCAAACACTGCAAATATGTTTTAAGCATTTATATTGTTTATGCAACAACAACATGGCAATGATTGGAAGGAGGCTTTAGCAATCAAAGCATTATAAGCAATGGTTAATAAAATTGACTAGTTTAATGGAAAAGATATCTCTAAATATTTAATATGTTATATGCAGGAAATGGAATTGAATTAAGACTTTAAAAAGGATATGATTTTGTTATTTGAGCTTGCTATGATGCTGGAGATAAGAAAATATGTGAAATCAATTTTAGAGCAATTTGAAAATTTTTGGGAGAGATTCTTTTATACATTGAGAGATGAGCATTTCTTAGAAGATTGATTGGATCACTAAGAAATCATTTTTAAAATGGATTGAGCACCCTAATAAGAAATTGTAAGCTATTGAATTATTAAGGGAGTTTGAAAGAAAATATTCTCGGTTATCAAAAGTGGAAAAGGTAACCTTGGGATCAAACAAGATTGAGTTATTTCTTCAAGCAGTTGATGGAGAATTATAAAAAAGGTTAGAAATTCTTCTTGAGGATAAAAAAGAAGATGAAGGATTGACAACAAAATGGAAAAAAGTTGAACATGTAATAGGGTTGCTTGTAAAAAGAGAAAGGAGAAAGGATAGGGTTGGTATCCAAAGAATTATACAAATACTTAAAATTCAAGTGCCCACTTCACGATCAATAGTACCTATTGTCCAACCTTCAACAATTACATTAAAAAAAGAAGATGTGGAAATTAAAGAATTTATACATGGAATACAAGATTTTCAAATTAAGCTTGCAAGGCTTGAAGAGAAGACTTCAACAATGAATACAAAAACTACTTTTAAACAAAGATACGTACAAAGATATATTTGATGTGATGATGATTCTTATTCTCAAAAAGATTGTAGTGAATTCAATGAAATGATACAACAAGGTATTATTTTTTGAAAAGATGGAAAAATAGCATTAAAGGATATTGGTGATTTTTTCCAAACTAAAAGAGATATAAAAATATTAATTAAGGATTATTTGGTAACAAATGGGATTGCAATAATAGAAGTTATAAATTACAATATTAAGGTAGATGATGGTGGCAAATAAGATTTTTTTGGAAACATTGAACCAAGTGGATTTTGGTCTTTTGCCATTTCTACAATATATAAAAAGAAGATGCCTTAAGAAGCTTTATTGAAGACTGCTGTAATAATTTGTAGAACTACGGATTGGGAGGATCGTGTGGAAGCTTTGTCAGTGCATGCTTATATTGCTAAGAGCCAATATGAAGCCTTCATAGAAGAAAAGAGAAGACAGATTGTAATGAGACAAGAAAACGAAATTCTTTCAAGAGGCAGACTTGAGGAGATAAGACTTGTGAGATGGCTTCATAAGAATTACCAACAAAAGATATTTCAATATCATTAAAAAAAAAATTAAGGGACTTAGGAGAAAAAAATAAATCTACAATTTATAAACTTCTCTTTGATATTGAAGCAGCAATAGATTTAAAAGAAGTGCTTGAAGAACATGTACTCAATATTAAAGTTGAATTTACATTAAAAGAGATATTGAGTATTGCAAAGAAAGAATTCCATAATATCATTATTGATAGTATTAAGCAAAAGAAGCAATTAATAAGTGAAGTTGATCATGCTATTAATGTACATATATGTAAGGATGAAAAAGATGAAATTAGCAATTGTTACAAACAATCAATAAGTGGAAAAAAGAGTTATAATCAAAGAATATGTTTTGATGATCTAAATGACAAAAAAAAAGAAATTTTGATTCACTATACTTGAAAGCATTGGGCTAGAGCAACTATAAAGATATTAGTGAAGATTGGAAATATAGATGAGCCAGTTGTTACTTTGATTGACCATGATTCGAAAGTAAATCTTATGTCTAAAAATCTTTATATGAAACAAAAGTGGCTAATTGATATGGAGCATGGATGGATAATACAAGCAGCTAATAATATACGAGGTGAGTTATATGATATTTATTATAGAATGGGTAGGAATTTTAGGATTTACAATACATATTTTGTAGAATTAAGAATAGGCAGGAAGCCGATGAATGGCCAGTTTAGAAGGCAAATTGAATGAAGAAGTTAGAAAAAGTAATTATCATCCATTGTGTAGCAGTTAAATATAGATTGGAAAAAGTATAAATTGATTTGGAATGTAGGAGTCGGGGCCAGACTGTGATAGTCCTGAACCGAGGTAAGCTTGATACTACCTCTCTCTTTTCTTTTGTTAGGCTATAGTGGAGGATCCGGTGTCGTGTTGTAAATCAAAACATAGTGTGAAAAATATAAAAGAATGCATTAAAATAAAAAGATTAAGATTAGAAGAAAGGTTGATAGAAAATTAGTAGTAAGAAGATACAATGGAAATTTATCTTGAAAAGTGAAATTTCTTCAAGTTAGTAAAAAGGAAAAGGTTGAGGAAGTAGAAAAGGCATGGGCTAAGAGGTCTTTTTGACCAAGAGGATAAAGAAGACCACGAAGGAGATGACAAGGAAGGGTCGTGAAGAAGAAGGAGGAGAGTTTTTTTGGAAGGTATAGGATTTTTTTGATAGGCAGTATATATTTTTGTGCATAGAGGAAGCTTAGAGAGGATTTTAGGTGCGAGTTTTTGTGGGTTTGTAGTAGACACGATAAGAAACTTATAGAGACAATTTTCATATCTTTTCATTAAGTATCAAGGGAGATATGAGTCGTGAAAGTTGCAAGTGTTTAAGACTAGGGCAGAGAGGGTTACAAAATTTCGGGCCTTGGTTCTTGGAAACCACTTAGACTTCAGTGGCGAAATTTGTTGGTTTTTTGTTCCTTAAAGAGTTAACTACTTTGTGTCAAAATCTCAAGTCAATATGACCTCTGAGCAAAGAGTTATGAGTGAAATTGTAACTGGTTTGAATGAAAAAAGAAATAGAGTGAAGGTAGGGTTGAGGGTTTGTATGGGTAGTGCATGTGTGTGGATTTTTTTGGGTATAAAGAGAGTTAGGAGACGAATTTGAGTGTGAAATTTATTAGACATGATCTAAATAAGTAAAAGAAGAGATGAGTGCAAGTTTGATACTCATTAGTCTCATAAATAAAATGTTATGCTCTTTCAAAGTGATAGAGGTCTATCTCCAAATCAGTGAAGTTTGAGGGAGCATATCTTTGTGATCAGAGTAGTATTTTGAGTAAAATTTGTTGGGATTTGTAGATATATGAGTCTATTAAGTTGTGTAAAAAACTGATTGCTATTGGAGTTATATTCGAGGAGTTATGAGGAAAATTGTGGTCGGATCTAGAGTTGTTAGAAGGCAAAATTAAAGAAGAAGGATGGAACCTATAACTCAAGTTTTGAGAAGGATCTTGGAGCAATATTTGGAAGGTGTTTACAACATGAGATAAGATATAAGCCTACCAAATTTCAGCACTTAGATCTTCTTTAATGAAGAGCAATGAAGGTGTGAAGCAAAGGGGGTCCAGAATCAAAGGCAGCATGGAGGGATTACTTTGACAACATGGTTCTCTCTAACTACATGAGCTATAATCAAAAGGTTTATAGGGTTTCCTTTCTTACTCCCTTAAGTACCTTGTGTCCAAATTTTGCTTCAATTGATATGATATCCTAGGATTTATGAGCAAAATTGAGGGCGGGTTCCTAAAGGAAGAATATGTTAGGGTTTATAAAGTATGTTTTTATATAAATTCTTAAATTTTATGAACTTTATGAATCTCATCTTGCACTTGAGAAACTAGAGGCAAAAAAGACCCAGTGTTTCTTAGGGCTAAGACTCTCACCACGATATTGGATATTATTCCAAAGGATTATACCATGTCAATGATGAAGTACAATAATAAAATACTAAATTTTATATATGTGGATGAATAAGAAATTATAATTATTTGATGCGTTCTTTGTGGAGAATTGGAGGTTGAAGACCGGATATGTCAATGAAGTTTGATTATGGATGAGAGTGTCATGCCATATTAATTGTGAGAGTTGAGCGGTAGAAAATATTAGAAAAACAATTTGTTTCGAGAAACGTTTTGGATGAGAAATTATTTCTAGTGATTGGAGAGAGAAGCATGTGTATGCAGTCTTTGGAAATGGTGCAACATTGCCGATTGTTGTTATGAGTTTAGAAGAAGACAGAAGATTATAGTAGGAGAATTGGTGGAGGATTATGTCACAAAGTTTATCTTTAGTTGTGAAATAGCAGAACCAATAGAGTGGACGGCAATATTTTAAAAAAAACGTGTACATGTGTATTAGACTCTAATGTTCAAAAGGTGGTTAGTTGTATCATCTTAACACTCTAACTCAATGCGGATAGTCTCTTCTTATGTTCGAATCTCCTTTTATAGATTTACTCTAGGCAATATTGATAGAGTAATAAAGATGAACGAGAGCAACATTTTGTTGCCACTGCCAGGAATTGACAATAATATTGAGTGTTAAAAATTAACTGCCCAATGAGTAGTTAAATTAGTGATGGAAAGCAATATCAATAATAATTGATGAAAGATTATGGTTAATAAGAATGAAAACATTGCTCTGAGGAAAATACGTCAATTGAAAGGAAGACAAGAGAGAGCACAAGTAAGAAATTTATTGCGGGACAAGCAAGAACGGAAGCTAAAAAAGAAGCGTCGACAGAGTTGGATTAAACCATGGTTGCATGCATGTCGGCACATCCGAGCACACCAAGAACATGAAAGATCTTTAATATTTTAGATATATATATATCATTAAAGAAATTGCCAAAAGCACTCGTGGATAACTCCGCGAGTAGCCTAGTGTATCTCTTGAGTCCATTAACGGAAAGAGAATGGAGCACAGAAGAAGTGGATACTCCATTGGATACTTTCTCAATAGTGGATACAGCCAATTCTAGCAAGGCTAGTTCTTCAGTAGGAAATGTATTACTTGCCAGTAAGGGCTAATTCAATATATTCCAAAATCCGTCGTTTTCACCTCAACTTCAATCGATAAAATTATTTGTAGATAATAATATCAAATTGCAGAGGCCGGAAAAGACAATTGAAGGAGGCAACATTTATTTTAACAAAGAAGTAAGTAGAACATTGTCACCTTCAATGGCGGCGGGGGGTCCAGCAGTACCAATTGCGATACAAATGGATGCGGTGGGTGATTGCACAACTAGTGTAGCCCCATTACCTACCTTTAGGGATTTGCCAAGAGCTGACCCAGATCAACACTTGTCTCAATTCCTGACCACATGTGTAGCCAACAATGGTAGAATTAAAGATATATTTTGGTTAAGATGGCTGCCAGCGACCTTAAAAGACACGGCATTTGAATAGTATAATCGCCAATCCGTGGGACAATTTCTTAATTGGGAGGCATTGAAAAATATGATTTTGATTCATTTTTGACCAATAGGATTTGAAGAACATCTTAGAGAAAGATTAATAAATAGCAAAATGGTACTAGAAGAAGCAGTGTAGTCATATTATGGCCGAGTAGCAGATATCCTTTATAAATGGCCAAATAACCAAATGCCGGATTTGTTTGTTATATCTATATTGGTTAACAGATTATACCCATCAAAATTAAAGATGTTTGTAAAGAAGGCCCAACTTGTGACTACGGCTGCTTCACATGACCAAGCTAAGGTATAGAAAGAATGTCATTATGATCAATTCTTAATCACAAGAGCCACAATGATTCCATCTCAAGGAGGGTATCAAATACCAACCTGGAATGAAACAGTGAATAGTTATCCAAGAACTATTGACTACAGCACAAGTCTTAGTGTCAATCCGCAAGGAATAGTAAATGCGATTCCATTGTAGGTTGTACCACCAACAACTGCAGTTCCGTATTCTCCATATATCCCATATCAAAAACCAATATCTTCAAAAGAGTTATCTAATGAATTAGTATCAAAGGATCCAAATGAGACTTTGTTGTTAACTTTGACAAAGAAGATGGACAAGTTCGCTGTTAATCTGGCAAAGGATAAGGAAAAGAGGCATAAACCGACTAATATGCATCCCAATATTTGGTACAATAATTGTAAGGGGCACGGCCATTTAGTAACGAAGTGCCCTTCACCATCCCAAATGATTGTGCAATGTACATTTTGTGAAGGTAAGCATGTAACCACCAATTGCTGAAATTTAAGAAGGCAACAACAGTTAGAAAATCAGACCATGATTCAACCAACTTCATGGGATGTTAATCAAATTCAGATAAAAATTAGGTTTGGATGGAACGGGAATCATCCTATGAAACAAAATAGAAATTTTTATAATTTTCAAAATTTTGAGTA
>JAWRVF010001255.1:0-88469 GCA_036785485.1 Physcomitrellopsis africana | reverse complement strand
CTTAATCCCTAGTTGACTTTTGACTATTAGAAACTTACTATGGTTAATTTCCAAGTAACTCTTTCTTCAACTTTAACATTTTGACTAGTAAAAACTTACTATGATTAAACTCTATATTGTAATAATCGAAGTAACTCTTTCTTGAACTTAAACACTTCTTTCTTTGCTGAATTTGAAGATGTGTCCACAAATCCACCATTACTCCCACTTGGACACATCTCCAAGTGCTCACAAGCACTCTTATGCTCTAAAAACTCAACATCTCGATTTTTGATAATCTTCTTGGAATCCAAGCACATTAGCCTATATTCCTTGGTACCTTCACAATATCCAAGAAACACACATCTTGTACCTTTTGCATCAAGTTTGGACCTCATACAATCTGGTACCTTTGCATAAGCAACACATCCAAAAGTCCTCATATGTGAAACACAAGGTTTCTTCCCACTCCAAGCTTCTTGTGGAGTCATTGATGTGAGTGCACTTGTAGGACATCTATTTCTTGTATACACTACATTTACCACGGCTTCCGCCCAATATTCATGTCCAAGGTTTTGAGCATGAAGCATACTCCTTGCGATCTCCACAATGGTTCGATTTGCTCTTTCAGCAACTCCATTTTGTTGTGGAATGTAAGGAGTGGAGGTTTGTCTTGCAATACCTTGAATCTTCAAATACTCATCAAAATGCTTTGACATGTATTCACCTCCATTGTCCGTGCGCAACACCTTGATCTTGCACTCACATTGTTTCTCCACAAGTGCTTTAAACTCCTTAAACCTTGACAAACACTCACTCTTGGTTTTAAGGATGAAGATCCACACCTTCCTTGAATAATCATCAATGAATGTGACAAAGTACCTTGCTCTTCCTATTGATGGCGTCCTCATAGGTCCACAAACATCTGAATGTACAATCTCCAACAACTTAGTTGCACGTGTTGCAACTCCACTTGGAAATGAAGCCCTTTGTAGCTTGCCTTGAATACAACCTTCACAAGCAAGTGTGGTAGCATTGTTGTAGCATTGACCAAGATCTAAACCGCTTACCATGGATTGGAGCTCCTTCATGCTTTTGGCATTCAAATGACCAAGGCGTCGATGCCAAATGCCAAACTTATCTTGATCTTGTGGAAAATCGGCAAATCCCGCCACTTCAACTCCATTGACCTTTTTACAATTGATGAAGTAGAGGTTGCCATCTCTAAAGCCTTTTAAAACATCATCACCTTCCATTGTCTTCACAAAGCATCCATTCATATCAAATTGCACCTTACAACCACTTGAAACAAGTTTGCTCACCGAAAGAAGGTTCTTCTTCATCTTTGGCGCATGTAGGACCTCTTTCAATCTGATCCTCTTGGTTTGGTTCTTCACAACAATCTCCACCACAATGGAGCCAATTCCAATAGCTTGTACCATGCCATTGTCTCCTAACCAAACCTTTGTTGCTGAAATTGCTTCATAAGTGTCAAATGAACACTTGTATGGAGTCATGTGCTTGGTAGCACCCGAATCAACAATCCACTTGGACATGGCAGCCATGGAAGTGCCTTCACTTGCCATGAATGCATAATCATCTCCTCCAACTTCATCACGAGCATTGTTTGCATTCTCTCTCTCTCCTTTCTTGGCCTTGTAGCAATTTTGTGCAAAGTGACCTGGTTTTCCACAAATGAAGCAAGTTTTTACATTGCTTCTTACATTATCACGTTGGTAGGAATAGCTACCTTTGCCTTGTCTTGAGAAGAGAGCCGAATCTTCACTATGATGCTCCTTTTCCTTCCTTTTGGTCACTATATGTGCAAGTTTTGCTGTCACATAGTCCATGGTGAGTTCCTTGAGTTCCTTCAATGCTACAATAAGGTAGTTGTAGGACTCGGGAAGGCTCATGAGCAAGGGCATGACAATATCACCATCTTGTAAAGGCTTGTCAACAATTGCTAGTTGGTTTGCAAGAGCCTTTACCTTATTGACATGAGCCATGAGGTCTTCACCTTCTTCCATCTTGTAAGTGAAGAATTTCCTCCTTGTGAAGAGGATGTTGGACAAGTTCTTGCTCTCATAAATGTTGTAAAGAGTCTTCCATGCTTCCGCTGGTCCTTTGCAAGAGATGATGTGAGAAAAGTTGGCTTCATCCAAATTGGTGGCAATCATGCCAAAAGCCTTCTTTTCACGTCTTTTGAAGTCCTTGTGCTCCTTGATATCAGCATCCATGCTTGGAGGGTCTTCACTTTCATCAACAATGTCCCAAAGGTCCAAAGACGCCAACAAAAGCTCCATTTTGACCTTCCAATGGTAGAAATTGTTGCCTCTAAACTTCTCAATCACTCTCAAACCTTCACCCTCACTAGAAGCCATGTCTAAGGAGTAGTGTATCAAAAAATATCAAGAAAAGGAGTCTTTATGTGTTAATAAACACCAAAACAATTTTGCACAAGCAAAATCTCAGAATGCCCTCTTGTGAACAAAAGAGTGGTTTTTCACTCAAAACACTCTCAACTCAACTTTTGAAGTTTCTAATCACTATGAGCACTCTCATCAACCTCACAAGCAACTTCAATCTTTCTCTCAAATCACAATCTTATGAAAAATGAATGTTAGTCCAACTAACTTCAACAACTCAACAAAGACACTATCAAGGTCTTTCAATATGCTCTCCAACTCATTATTCAAGGAGTTGAGAATCCACAAAGAGATGTTAGATATGTATGATGTTAATATCAGCACCTCCTCATGCCAAATAAGAAGTTAAGATCATACAAACTCTAACATCAGCAACTACCATAAGATCTATTCCACACAAGAGCAACAACAAGAGAATGCCTTGAACTTATTTGAATAGCACAACAAAGTGTGTGTGGGCCCATAACCTATTGAGAAAACACCATAAGCATAACACAAGTAAGTATGGGTACAAATCAGCAAGGTTGCACACAAAGAGAAGTGTGGAATGAGATGACTCTCTCTTCCAAACACTCGATACTTATAGGTGGTGGTTGCTGCCCTAATGGTCAACTTCCACTCTTTGACTTTGACTTACATATCTTTTAGGATCCGTTGGCATCTTGTGTACCTCGAGGGTATCCTATGCCATGCACTAATGACTCTTACCTATTGTTTGGATATTCCTTAGTAGATCCTTTATCTTCTTGACCTTGACTCTTGATTTTTGACCGCATCCTATATCCTTAGGATGTCCTTTCTATATGCCAAGAGTCAATGCTTTGACCATTTGCAATTAACCTAAGGTAATATCTTCTACAAGGTAATATATTCTACTTTTATTATTACTTATTTATCTCAATAGGAGCAATTTCATAGAATTGCAAGAGGCAACCCACAATTGCAAGGTCTCCAATAGAGGCGGAGTACATGGCAGCAAGCCATGGTACAATGGAGGCAACATGGTTAAGACAAGTTTTGGAGGACATTAGACTTGTACAAGTGGGAGCAACTCCAATGATGTGTGACAATCAAGGATGCCTTGCTTTTGCAAAGAATCCAAAGCATCATTCAAGAACTAAGCACATTGACATTCAACATCACTTCTTATGAGAGAAGATTGAAATAGGAGTAATTGACTTGAAGTATTTTGCAATGGAAGACATACTTGCTGATTTGTTAACTAAGGCATTGATAAAGGATAGGCATCATATGTTGACAAAGGCATTAGGTTTGAAAGTCTTTGACAATTAGCAAAGTGGGAGTGGTAAGATAAATAGATAATATTAAAAGTAGAATAAATTACCAAATAAAAGATATTACCTTAGGTAGATTGCTAACAGTCAAAGAATTATTTATTGATAAATGGAAAGGCCATCCTATGCATATGATAAGGCTAAGGGCCAAAGAGACAAAGTCAAGAGGATAAAAGATATTCTAAGAAATATCCAAAGACTAGGTAAGAGTATAAAGTATATGCCATAGGATATACTTGAGGTAGGTGAGATGCCAAAGTATCCTATGGACATAATAGATATGCTAAAGGCATATAGGATATGCTAAAGATATATTAGATATACTAAAGGTATATTGGATATGCTAAAGATATATGCTTATAGAAGATAAGATGCCAAAGAATATACTTAGTATATCCTTTGATGATTGTAAAAGTTAAAGGATGGATGTTGTCGTTAAGGGCAGCAACCACCACCTATAAGTAATGGGTGTTGGAAGAGAGAGTTATCTCATTCCACACTTCTCTTATGTGCAACCTTGCTGATTTCTACTTACTTGTGTTATGCTTGTTGTGTTAATTCAATAGAGGTTTTATATTTCAATTCAACATGAATGGATGTTTTGTAAGAACATTAAGTGACAACATGGCTGCCAAAGGCTTTAAAGAGAAAATTTTGTACTACCTCATATTGAAGAAAGCAATATTTGAAGTCACAATTTTTAGCAAGCGCAAGGTTGTACACAAAGAGAATTGTAGAGTAAGATGTTTCCCACTTTCAACACCTATTACTTATATGTGGTGGTTTCTGCCTTTAATGACAACATCTATCACTTCACCTTTATATTCATCAAAAGGTGTACTAAATATATCTTTTGGCATCTTATCTTCTATGTGGATATATCTTTAGCATATCCAATATGTTCTTAAGATACCTTTACATCTCACTTACTTCAAGTATATCCTATGGCATATACTTTATATACTTATCTAGTCTATAGATATTTCCTAGGATATCTTTTATCCCTTTGACTCTGTTTCATGGCCCTTGGCTTTGTCCCTTATTCATAAGATGGCCTTTCCATTTACCAAGGAACAACCTTTTGACCATTAATAACCTACCTAAGATAATATCTATTACTTAATAATTTATTCTACTATTATCTATCTACTTCAATAATCTCAATACTCCTACTATGCTATTGGTCAAAGGCTTTCAAGTCTAATGCTTTTATCAACTCATAGTGTCTGTCCTTCACTAATGCCTTTGTAAGCACATCAGCAAGCATGTCTTTTATAGTACAATACTTCATACCTATTATGCCATCTTCAATCTTCTCTCATATGAAATGATGTTGGACATCAATGTGCTTGGTCCTTGAATGGTGCTTTGGATTTTTGGCAAATGCAAGACATCTTTGATTGTCACATACAATTGGAGTTGCTTCAATTTACACTAATCCAATACCTTTTAAAAATTGTCTTATCTAACAAGCCTCCATTGCACAATGACTTGCTATCATGTACTCAGCCTCCATGGTTGACTTTGCAATGGTAGGTTATTTCTTGCAATTCCAAGAAATGGCTCCCACTCCAATAAAAAACACATATCTTATTGTGGATCTTCTATTATTTGTATCTCTAATCCAATCCACATCACAATATCCTTGCAAGTCAATGTTCTTACTACTAAGACAGAATTTAAAGTCCTTTGTACCTTTTAAATACTTCATTATCTTCTTTACTATTGTCCAATGCAAAGGTTGAATCTTAGAGATGTGTTGGCTCACAACACTCATCGCATATTCAAGATCTACTCTTGTGGCCACCATTCCATATATAAGTGAGCCAACTGCTGCCTTGTATGGAACACTTTACATCTCACCTTCAACTTGGACAAACTCCTCATCCAAAAGCTTCATCAACTTTAAATTGGCCTCCAAAGGTGTTCCAATGGCCTTGCACTCCTCTATCTTGAATCGTTTCAACACTTCTTCAATGTACTTATTTTCGCAATAATAATCTAACCACATTGTGTAATCACTAATCAAAAATCTATTGACATGTGGTTTTTTTATATCTCAAAAATACAAAATCCAAATCCAAACTAGGAAACAATACAATGAAGCAAAACAACCACACTATAGTGCAATTATAAAAGAGACAATAACAAAATAAGAGATAAGGGCAGAAATTGAAGGAATTGATGGTGAACCAATAACACTCTCACTTGATTGATGACACATCAAGTTTGACAGAGAATGATAGTACAATAATTATATTATTGAATTAATAAAAATAATACCTTGATAGCAATTATAAAATTAACAAAGAAGAGTATCTTATAACAATACTACAAGAATCTATTAGGTCCCAAAGAAGTGAACTTTAGAATAACATCTATTACAACATCCACCTTGAGGTATTGCTTGAGAAGCTAAAGGCAATCAACTACGCCTTGATGGTTGTGGCTATTAATTAAACTAAATATAATTTTTTAATCACATTGTCAAGCAAGGGGTTAGATTTATTGGCTACTTGGACCAACTATGGCCTTAAGCATGTGGTCAAAGGCTTGACATTATTATGCAAGAAGCAGCAGCCATGGCTACAATTAAGAAGATGGCTATAGAAATGGTTGAAGAATGTGGATATAATCACAATTAAGAATATAGACAAGCCAAAAAAAAGAATGTAATCAAAGAAGATGTGGTCATTGCTATGGTTTTAGGAGGAGGTGATCAAAGATGATGTAAACATGATGGGAATCAAGGCAACATGGCAAAGGCTCTTCCTAGTCTAATAATCATAATAATCTCTGCAAATTGGACCAAAAGTCCTTTTAATAATACTAGATTTTTTTCTTTTCTTTTACAATTAGAATTTGTACTTATTTACTTATATTTTACTAAATTCATTTTAATACTACAAAAAATAAGATTTATCTATGAATTCTAACTAAATTCTTTTTATTAAGATTTTAACTAAGCTATTAAATGGAACTCTTCCTTCAAATGTTCATTATATATAACTTGACTAAAAAACAGCCAGTGAATTATTTTGTGAGCTTACAATACTCTTGCATAAAGAATTAAAATTAAAAAATTAAAAAATTTATAGCTAAATTAAAATATTAATTATTTTAAAATGAAGGTTGATTAATAATTATTAAAAATCTTATTAGAAAAAAGTTATAAAATTAAAGTCTTAATAAGTCTTAGAGGTAATTATCTTAATTATTTTAGTATTTTTTTTAATTAAAAGAGTTAATACTTAGTTATTGAGACTAATGTCTATATTAGCCTTCTATTTATATATATATATATATATATCACTTATTAAAAATATATAAATACTATTTAATATGTAGAAGAAGCATGAGAAAAAAACCTCATATCTTTGTAATTATTTATATAGAAAATAAGATTTTAGGTTGATTTAAATTGATTTTATTATTATAAAAAATCACCAAGATAAAATAAAATAGTCTTAATTAATATTATTATTTTAAAAGTATTATAGTTATTTTTAGAATTTATTTAGAATTTTTTAGAATTTTTTAAGAATTTTTAGAATAATTTTGAAGATTTTGGTAAAAATAAATTTTATTTCTTTGGGAGCCATTATAAAGAAATGGAGCAAGATTTGAAGGCCATACAAGGTTCCTAGGCTAATTGGGTATTTTTGAACACCATGGTGAAGTCAAAAATGAAAAAGAATACTAGTAGAAAATAGGAGGACCAACAGCTAGTGTAGTCCTTGTAAGAAGAGAGGTGTATAAGTTTCATATAGATTGTGACACCTTGGATGTAGGTAGGATGATAAGACTAAGGCCTCGTGGCCTCTCTAAGACACCCATATACACTACTTGTGAGCCTTGGTGAGGTTCAAACTCATGATCTTTTAAGTAAATTATCCTTGAGATAAAACTTTTTTACTTATCTTTTCTATTATTTATCTCCTATCTTTGAATTATTATAACTTACTCATAGTAACTCGAATTTATATGTTTTTTATATCATTGGAAAAATAAAATAAAAAAATCTATTTAAAAATATATTTTTTATTTTTTATTTTTTATTTTTTACTAGATAAAAATATAGTGAATAGATTGTGATTTAGTTTTAATTGTGTATTTACTTGATATCATTTATTTCACTTGTTTTGTGGATTATTCTTCTTGTTGTTCTTGGTAATTGTTCTCTTCACTTCACACCACCAATTACAAGCAACTTTTAAGTGAAGCCATCTTATAACTTGGGTTGAGGGGTGAATTTTATCCTCACAAAGATTAAGAATTTTTAAAATTTAGGATACAAAGTTTAGGAATTTAGAAAACTTGGGTGGATAAATGGGACAACTCAATGATCTAACATTTCACAAGTTTTATGAATCTACTTATATAGGCTAATCAAAATTTTATAAAATTAGAATTCTAAAAGATGTACTGACAAAAAAAAAAAAAAAATTGTATGTCAAATTTGAGATAGTTGAGCATTTTTTTAATTATTATTTCTTTCAAAGAAATAATCAATATAATTTTTTTTATTATAATTATGAAATTATATTTATTATAAGTTTATAATTTTATTATTATAAGTTTTATAGTTGAAATTATTGCCTATTTTAGAATATTTATTATATATAAAAAATTAGATGGTTATAAGTAGTGGACATAACTAAAAATCAACTTGGTCTTTGATTAAGTATGTTGTAAGTTTGTTTGGTTTGTTCATTAGCTTTTAGTATGTGATATAGTTAAAATCAAGATTTAGGATTTTATTTTAGTCATTGCACTTAAATAAAGATTTTGATTCAAATTATATATTTTTTTTTATTTTACAACTTAAAATTTTAGGATTTAAGATTTAAAATTTAGAATTATACAGGTATCATAAGACACAAGTTTAGAGTTTGAAATTTTAAGTTTAAGGTTTTAGAATCATATGGATGTGCCTAATTTTTATACTACTTTATTTTTTCAAAATTTTAAAAAAATATTTTTTTATTCATTTTTAGAAGCTAAAATTCTAATAATATAAATAATATGCTCTACAAGTTTTTAGACTTAGAATATCTAGTTTGGAATGGTATTTATTTATACTAATTATAAAATAACTTATTCAAAGGTCTATTTATTTACATAAGATTTAGTATTTATGGTTTAATATTACAAAGATATGCTAAAAGGTTTTGATAGGTTTTTCTTTTAGTTTTGAATTTTGACTTACCTTCCTATTTTAATAATTGCAATTCTAATGGTATAGTTAGGAACTTAGATTTTATAGATGTTTCCAACTTTAATATATTTTTAATTTTAATTTTAAATTAGATTTATATTTATATTTTTATAATTTAGAGTTTTGGTAATCTAAGTAGGTAGGTAGAGTAGTCCAAGACATGACATGATCTAACAATTTATAAAATTTGTAAAACCAAAATGCTAACCAAAACTTGAGTAAGTTAGAATAAAAATATTTTTTTTATTAGATTTAAAATTTTTAATCTCTTAAAAGAAGTGGAATTAAAATTAGATTTTTTAAAATTATATATATATATATATATATATATATATATAATAACTAAATTTACATGAAAATTATCACTATTATGATGAAAGATAATTTCATCAAAAAAAAAAAAAAAAAAAAAAAAAAAAAAGATATAAAAGCACCAAATTATCAAAGAAATTAAAATTTTGATTAGAATCATTTTAAATATTATTAAATCAAACTATAAAGCAAAGAAGATTGGAATCCAAAAATTTAGAGATAGATTAACTAAACAAATTAAACAAATAAATAAAAAAAGATTGGAGGTGCAAACTAGTGAGCATAGAATTTTACAAAGGTCTAAAGAGAGGGAAAAAAGTAATGGAAGAGTTGAAAATAATAATATTAGACTTGTAGACAAGAAACAATGAATTTACAACAAGAGAGACATTTTGATGGATAATACCCCAACATACATAAATATCAAATTTAGTCCACATAAAATATCTCTAAATTCAAAGAATATTAGTTAAAATTTAATTATTAATATTCTTAAATAAAGAATTAATCAAAAATCCAAAAATAATTTACAAACATTACAACATTCTTTACACAAGGAATAATAGATATTATGTACCAAAAAAACAATGAAATGATAAAATAAGAACTTACACAATTATTTAATCATATGTGCAAATAGTTGCCATTCTTTTCAACTCTTCCTCGTAATGCTGGAATCTCTTAATCTGGAACTGCTTGTTGCCGCCTTTTCTTCCAACTTGTGATTGATTTCAATTCAAGTTCCTCGCTAGCCAGTTGATCGGTCAGCTTTTCACCTGTGGCTTAAACACTTGACGTATCTGTCATTGCTCTGATGACAGAGTGCTCTACAGACACCGCATCGGGGTGCGAAGAACCTATCTGTGGTGTTCGAACATCCGGAATCAAGTCCATGTTTTAGATCTGTGATATCAAGGATACAATTGGTATCGATTTCTGTGTGGGATGAATCTGGATCTGTTCTTCGACGAGATCATCTTGGTCAGATGCGGTTCCGGGACTGTTTACAACGTGGTGCATGCGGCTACTTCACGAGCTGACATCATGCGGCGGTTCCGCGGACGCAGCAAGCGCTGGAATTCTGGCGCGATGACGGCCACCAACGACAGCCACGCTTTTCCACGCCAATGCAGTGGATGTTTCCGTCGGTATTTCATCCGTCTGACGGATGATGACCACCGATCAGTCTCATTCTCATCTTGAGCGTGACCAGATCCAAGCAAACAGAGCTTCACATGGCCTCAACCACAGTTGCTTGCCTTGCCTAGCAATCGCTTCTCTCTTACACGCATGCCCACACCCTGTGACATTGCTCTCGTTGGCGCAAGTAGCGGCGTCGTCGGAGTAGTCGACGAAGATTGCTTTGCCTCGCCTGCTTCCTCCAGAAAACAGGCAGTTGTCTGAACCCGCTTGGACTAGGGAGTGGTCTGCTGAGGGTGTGGTGGATTGGATGGATTGCAGCGTGAGCGCAAAATATTTGAGAATAGCATCCTCAGGGCCGAGTTGACGTGGTGGTTGAGATCACAACGAGATTCCGTGGACGGTTCGGGTCAGCAGTAGCTTGGTTCGCGTGCATTTGTCGGTAAGGGTTTGCACCCTGGTTTGAGTTGCAGAGTCACATGCTTTGTTGAGTTGTTGGGCAGCTGCTGAACTGGGTTCTGTACGTTGGTGCAAGTATCGGCGTCGCCGGAGTAGTCGACGAAGATTGGTTTGCCTGGCGTGCTTCCTCCAGAAAATAGGCAGTTGTCTAAACCCGCTTGGACTAGGGAGTGGTCTGCTGAGGGGTGTGGTGGATTGGATGGATTGCAGCGTGAGCGCAAGTACATGAGAATAGTTTCCGCATGGCTGAGTGGCTACTTTCTTGAAGTGTTTTGTTTTGCATTTTTGTTTGTTACTAGAAAAGTAAAGTGAAAAGTGAGTAGCTTGTTGTATTGATTGAGAATTTAAAGAGAAAGAATTTAGTTCATAAGTAGAAGTGGGATGAGAATATAGTGAAGTCAAGTATCTTTTTCAAAATAGAATTTTCTATATTTTAATGAATTTTTTTTGTTTTAAAAATTTTAAATATTAATTGTTATACCTTATAGTCTTATACAAAATATTTCAATATTTTTAATATTATATTAAGCAAGGTTTATACTTATGTACATTAATGAAATACTAAGTGATTTAATGCATTGTGTTGATTATTTGATGAAAGTGAAGGATTTAAATATTTTGTTAAGAATATATCTTAATTAAGAATAAATAGTTATTTGTAAAATATACATAAATATTTTTGGAATATTTAATTGGTTTTTGTATGCAATTTCTTTGTTGTTGAAGTATTTGTATTTTTGGAGATGGGATGATATGTTTTTGCTTGATGGTGGAACTATATGGAGAAATGAATATGGGCATAGGTGTGGAAAGAGCTTTGAATTAGTGTTGAGGGTGATACTTTTATTATCTTTGTTTTATATTAATTTTTTTTTTTTTAATGGCAAATTAAAAATTGTAAGAGTAGTGATGAGTTAATTTAAAAAGTATTATTGGGTCCAATAAATGTGGATATTGTTGTTTTAATTAGTAAGTATAATACATGAAATTTGTAAATTTTGAGATGAAAGAAGTATGTAGGAGTGTAGATAAAATTTAATAAAATGAACAAAGAAGTCCCATTTATGATCTAATTGGTAGAACAAAAAAGGTGGGATAAATATAAGGTGGTAGAAAGTTATTCTTATTAGAATTTTCAACAAGGACTTTTATTGTAGTTGGTTGATTATACAAAAGATATAGATTGGTAAGATGTTTTTTGGAATTTGAGTTGGTTTTCTTATTCAATCAAAAGAAGGTCGGTGCCTTGAAGGAACTTCATGTTATGATGTTACATTGTTATTATAAATATTTTGGAACACGTTTGCATCTTGTTAAAAGATTATTTTAATTGTGTATCAAAGTTTGAAAGATAGGTTTCTTTAGGTTGAAGTTGTTTAAGATTTAGGATTATGATTTAAGATTAATAATTTTTATATTGAAGTTGTAGGTTGAAATCAAGATATTTAAATATATAAAGAAATTAAATGTTGGTTTTAGGATAATTTAGGATTGATGGTTCAATTTTAGAATTACAAATTCAAGTTTTAGGATACAAAATTGTATGGATTGTGAGACAATGTGGATAAAAGAGTGTTTGATGAATATTCTTGAAATTTAAAACAAATCTTATATGTAATTTTCTACAGGTGGTAAGAAGGTGAAATTGGAATATTATTTTATTAATTGATCATGGAATATCTTTTGGAATTAATCAAGCGATATATGTTCATGGTTTGGAGCTATTTACATGGTTTTTTCATGTCAACATCTTCAAGCATCATGGAACAAGACAACCAAATGTTAGATATGCAAGGTATTTGTGAAGATACTTGGAAAGGATCTAAAGTTTATATTGGAGCATTCAAGGTTTTACTAAAGACAAAAGACTTGTTGAATAGAAACCAATGTGCAAATTTGTGCAAGAAAATTGAACATGTTACAAAGGTTTTTGACTACCTAATGACTTGCACCAATGATGGATTGGAGTTTGGGCTTTTATTGAGTGAATTATTTTGTATAATAAATAAATCTTATATTCTAGTAAAAAAATGTGGAGAATCAAATTGGTGTGAAGGAGCTATCTTCCAATTGAATAATAAAGAGACTTTTAGGGAACTAGTTTTGGATTTGAAATGTTGTTGTGATATAGCAAGTAATATGCTTTTAAAGCATTATCCCAACAAATTTGAAGACATTACATCTACTACTTTTAATGTTACAACATATTATAAAGTGGAAGATGATATTAAATTTTTACATAAT
Organism: Physcomitrellopsis africana; assembly: GCA_036785485.1. Classification (NCBI taxonomy): domain Eukaryota; kingdom Viridiplantae; phylum Streptophyta; class Bryopsida; order Funariales; family Funariaceae; genus Physcomitrellopsis; species Physcomitrellopsis africana. The sequence continues at coordinate 75,396 of JAWRVF010001255.1, read as the reverse complement.
AGGTTGATCCATGCAATTGGAGAAAAAGATTTTAAATATTATGGATTAGCAAAGCATCTACTACAAAGGTTGGAAGATTTGGTTCGCATAGAAGGTGGGGAATTGGATGATTTAAAACTATCATCAAATTATAAAACACATTGGTAAAGGAGGTTATGGAAAAGTTTATGAATCAAAGTGGTTGGGACTTTTGTGTGCAATTAAAAAGATGGATGTTGCATTTAATATGTCATTTAAGAGAGAGGTGAGCATTCTAGCTAATTTATGCCATCCCAACTTAATAACATATTATTTTGCAATGAAAGATAATGCCAATAAAAGTGGTGAGTCTTTTGAGAGAATAGTAGAAAAAGATTATTTGTATATAGGAATGGAATTGATGCAAACAAACTTAAATGACATGTTGCAAAAAGAAGAACAATTATCTTATACTTTTCTTATTGATATTATGTATCAAATTGCAAAAGGGATGTGTTACTTGTATGATATGCACATTGCACATCGTGATCTAAAGCCTCACAATATTTTAATTAATATTATGGAAACAAAAATTATGAATAAGATTGTTCGACATGCTATTGTAAAAGTGATTGATTTTGGAATGTCTAAGATTGAAGTTGGAAGCAATCCAGAAAGTACAGAGAATAAAGATCCTTATGGTACTGCTAAATATATGGCTCCTGAGGTAGTGAAAATCCAATTTCAAACAATGACAATGTATCCTTTTGAAGCAGATGTTTATTCATTTGCAATGATATGTTCTAAGATTCTCTCAAAAAAAGATCCATTTGATGATGTTTTTACAAAAAAGAGATATTAAAAAGAATTGAAAAAGGTGAAAGACCAAGCTTACCTTCAAATTGTGATGAATTGAATGAGCTTATTGAAGAGTGTTGGAGTTTGAATCCTTTACATCGTCCAAAGTTTGCAAATATTTGTGAAAGATTGAACTTACTAAAGAAAATTTTTTTAGTTGGAATTGGTGTGGCAAATGCACCACATTATGGAGCATCAAAAAATAATTGTCATCAAAATATAGAATTTCAACAAATACATAATAGATTGCCATTGATAAGACTTGTACTAAAAATTAAAATAAGTATATATTGAATAAATTGTATTGATTGAATTTTATATTTGTATACATTCTTCTATGCTATAGTGATGTTAGATACCATCTTATGAGTTCAAGTTAATTAGACTAGATTAAAATGTAATACATACATTATTCTTATTCTTTTATTAATATATGGTTGAATTTCTAATTGTAGGCTAATTTTTTCGAGGAAGAAATATTTGGTAGAGTACAATATTTATCACAAATAAGACAACAATGTGCAAATAAAATGAAGGCATTATATCTTGTTGGAATGGGTGGAATAGGCAAGACCACAATAGTAAAGGCCACATTGAATGATGTGAAGCACATGTATGATGCCTCATGCTTTGTTGAGTGCATTGAAAGTGGTGGTGATTGCTATACAACTTCTTGCAATATTTTAAAACAATTTAAAGTTGAATCAAAACCAAGAGATTTAAAAGAAGCTCAAGAAATGTTAAAATCATTCTTGATGAAGAACAAAACCATCTTGATCTTTGATAATGTGAAGAATCAAAGTGAAATTGAAGACATTGTGCCTATGGATGACATATTTGCTAGCAATGGTAGCACATTGATTGCAACAACTCGAGATGAAAAGGCAATAAAGCATTGTGGTGAAGAAATTTGCAAAATAAATGTTGAAGGACTTGATGAAAAAATAAGTTTAAAGTTGTTTGTCACTCATTCTTGTGGCCAAGATAATTTACCTAATGAACTTGTTGAGGTTGGCAAAAAGATTGTAAAAGCTTGCAATGGCCTACCATTGAATTTAAAAGTTATGGGAGCATTTTTAAGAGAGAAAAAGAGGTTGAGATGTTGGGAGCGAGCTTTACAAAAGTTGAAAAGGGGAAGTAACTTAGATGGAAATGAAAAGAATAGTGACTACAAGATTTGGAAGATATTAAGAGTAAGCTTTGACAATTTGAAATCAGAAGAAAAGAATATGTTTTTGGATATATGTTGTTTCTTTTGTAATGATGTATATCCTCAAGGCATGTCAAAAGAAAGAGCATTGCGATTATGGATCAATAATAAAGAAAACATATTGGAACAAGATGTAGAATTAATATTAGATACCTTGATTTATCAATCATTAGTAAAAAAAGACAAAGATGGAATTATAAGAATACATGATCAATTACGAGACATGGGTAGAAAGATTGTTGAAATTGAAATGGAGTATAAATACACACGAATGTGGAATTTGAATGTAGATCCATTTTGTGGATTATCAAACAAGGTAATTTACCTAACTATTATCAAAATGGCATATATAGAAGTAATATAATTAAAAAAGAATCAATATTTAAAGGTTGGAATTTTTTATTTTTATATCATCTCATTGTTATTGTATTGTTTTAGATGTATGTTGATATAAAGTTATTATTTAAATAAATTAATCTTATATTATTATTAGATTTATGTGTTTATTAAGCATACCAATAATGTAGAAATTCTAATATTTTTGTGTATTTAATTGTGTTGGTTTGTAGTTGGAGGGATTATTTTACAACCATCATAACAACAATCGTATTTGTGAAATAAGAAGTGCTTGTTTTTCATCACTTCAATTTTTGAGTTGTAATATTGGTGTTTTTCCACCAAATATTATTATAAAGATATTAAGCATATTTTTTGTGTTGGTAAAACATTCTCTTAGTTTAAAATGTTTTCTATTAGATATGTCATTTGGCATTAAATTAAAAGAAGAATTAAAAAATAAAGCATTGCATATGCTATATGACAAAGATGTTTGTAGAAATTTTAAGAATTTAAATGTCTTACAATTGAGAAATTATTCTTTTATAGAAAAATTTCCAAATTCATTCTTTAAAATTGCTACCTTATTGGAACTTGACTTACAAAGATGTTCAAACTTAATCATGTTACCGGATAAAATTCAATATATGACTTCTTTAAAAATACTTAATTTGAAAGGTTGTGAAAAATTAAAATCATTATCAACATCAATAAAAAATCTTTTGTCTTTGAAAAGTCTTAACATAAGCCAATGCTTATGCTTGACATCATTGCCAAATGAATTGGGCAATCTCACATCTTTGACTATCTTTGATATAAGTCGGTGCTCATGGTTGATATCATTGCCAAATGAATTGGGCAATCTCACATCTTTGACTACCTTAAATATAAGCAAGTGCTCAAGGTTGACATCATTGCCAAATGAATTGGGCAACCTCACATCTTTGACTATATTAAATATAAGTTGGTGCTCAAGGTTGACATTATTGCCAAATGAATTGGGTACCCTCACATCTTTGACTAGCTTTGATATAAGTTGGTGCTTAAGATTCACATTATTGCCAAATGAATTAGGCAACCTCACATCTTTGATTCACTTTGATGTAAGCGAGTGCTCAAGCTTGACATCATTGTCAAATGAATTGGGCAACCTCACATCTTTGATTCACTTAGATATAAGTGAGTGCTCAAGCTTGATATCATTGCCAAATGAATTAGGCAATCTCACATCTTTGACTACCTTAAATATAAGCAAGTGCTCAAGGTTGATATTGTTGCCAACTAAATTGGGCAATCTCACATCTTTGACTAGCTTTGATATAAGTTAGTGCTCAAGCTTGATATCATTGCCTAATGAATTGGGCAACCTCACATCTTTGACTAGCTTTGATATAAGTTGGTGCTTAAGGTTCACATCATTGTCAAATGAATTGGGCAACCTCACATCTTTGATTCACTTTGACATAAGCAAGTGCTCAAGCTTGACATCATTGCCAAATGAATTAGGCAACCTCACATCTTTGACTACCTTAAATATAAGCAAGTGCTCAAGATTGACATCATTGCCAAATGAATTGGGCAACCTCACATCCTTGATTAGCTTTGATATAAGTTGGTGCTCAAGCTTGACATTATTGCCAAATGAATTGGGCAACCTCACATCTTTGACTCACTTTGATATAAGTGGGTGCTCAAGGTTGACATCATTGCCAAATGAATTGGGTAACCTCACATCTTTAACTACCTTAAATATAAGCGAGTGCTCAAGGTTGACATCATTGCCAAATAAATTGGGCAACCTCACATCTTTGACTATCTTATATATGTGGAGGTATTCAAGCTTGACATCATTGCCAAATGAATTAGGCAACCTTACATCTTTGACTATCTTAAATATAAGCAAGTGCTCAAGATTGACATCATTGCCAAATGAATTGGGCAACCTCATATCTTTGACTATCTTAAATATAAGTAAGTGCTCAAGATTGACATTATTGCCAAATGAATTGGGAAACCTCACATCTTTGACTACTTTTGATATAAGTGGGTGCTCAAGGTTGACATCATTGCCAAATGATTTTTTCAATCTCACATCTTTGACTACGTTAAATATAAGCGAGTGCTCAAGTTTGACATCTTTGCCAAATAAATTGTGTAACCTCACATCTTTGACTACCTTATATATGTGAGAGTACTCAAGGTTGACATCATTATCAATTGAATTAGGCAACCTCACATCTTTGACTACCTTAAAAATTAATAAGTGCTCAAGGTTGATATCATTGCCAAATGAATTGGGCAATCTCACATCTTTGATTTACTTTGATATAAGTGAGTGCTCAAGGTTGATATCATTGCCAAATGAATTGAACAACCTCACATCTTTGACTACCTTTGATATAAGAAAATACTCAAGGTTGACATCATTGCCAAATGAATTAGGCAACCTTACATCTTTGATTACCTTAAATATAAGCAAGTGCTCAAGGTTGACATCATTGCCAAATGAATTAGGCAACCTCATATCTTTGACTACCTTAAATATAAGCAAGTGCTTAAGATTGACATCATTGCCAAATGAATTGGGCAACCTCTCATCTTTGACTCACTTAGATATAAGCGAGTGCTCAAGCTTGATATCATTGCCAAATGAATTGAGCAACCTCACATCTTTGATTCACTTTGATATAAGTTGGTGTTCAAGGTTGACATCATTGCCAAATAAATTGGGCAACCTCACATCTTTGATTCACTTTGATATATGGAAGTGCTCAAGCTTGATATCATTGCCAAATGAATTGGACAACCTCACATCTTTGACTACCTTAAATATAAGCAAGTACTCAAGGTTGATATCATTGCCAAATGAATTGGGAAACCTCACATCTTTGACTACTTTTGATGTAAGTGGGTGCTCAAGGTTGACATCATTGCCAAATGATTTTTTCAATCTCACATCTTTGACTACCTTAAATATAAGCGAGTGCTCAAGTTTGACATCTTTGCCAAATAAAATATATAACCTCACAACTTTGACTATCTTAAATATAAACAAGTGCTCAAGATTGACATCATTGCCAAATGAATTGGGCAACCTCACATCTTTGATTAGCTTTGATATAAGTTGGTGCTCAAGCTTGACATTATTGTCAAATGAATTGAGCAACCTCACATCTTTGATTCACTTAGATATAAGCGAGTGTTCAAGCTTGATATCATTACCAAATGAATTGGGCAACCTCACATCTTTGACTACCTTAAATATAAGCAAGTGTTCAAGATTGACATCATTGCCAAATGAATTGGGCAACCTCACATCTTTAATTAGCTTTGATATAAGTTGGTGCTCAAGCTTGACATTATTGCCAAATGAATTGAGCAACCTCACATCTTTGATTCACTTAGATATAAGCGAGTGTTCAAACTTGATATCATTATCAATTCAATTGGACAACTTCATATCTTTGACTATCTTAAATATAAGCAAGTGCTCAAGGTTGACATCATTGCCAAATGAATTGGAAAACCCCACATCTTTGACTACTTTTGATATAAGTGGGTGCTTAAGGTTGACATCATTGCGAAATGATTTTTTCAATCTCACATCTTTGACTACCTTAAATATAAGCAAGTGTTCAAGCTTGATATCATAACCAAATGAATTGGGCAACCTCACATCTTTGACTACCTTAAATATAAGCAAGTGCTCAAGGTTGACATCATTGCCAAATGAATTGGGCAACCTCACATCTTTGATTAGCTTTGATATAAGTTGGTGCTCAAGCTTGACATTATTGCCAAATGAATTCAGCAACCTCACATCTTTGATTCACTTAGATATAAGCGAGTGTTCAAGCTTGATATCATTACCAAATGAATTGGACAACCTCACATCTTTGACTACCTTGGATATAAGTGGGTGCTCAAGGTTGACATCTTTGCCAAATGAATTGGGCAACCTCACATCTTTGACTACCTTGGATATAAGTAGGTGCTCAAGGTTGACATCTTTGCCAAATGAATTGGGCAACCTCACATCTTTGACTACCTTGGATATAAGTAGGTGCTCAAGATTGATATCATTGCCAGAAGAATTGGATAAACTTAAATCTTTAACTATCTTTAATATGAGCTGATGCTCAAGCTTGATATTATTGCCACTTGAATTTGGTAACTTCACATCTTTGACTATCTTTGATTTAAGTTGGTGCTCAAGCTTGACGTCATTGCCAAATGAATTGGGAAACTCACATCTTTGACTACTTTAAATATAAGCAAGTGTTCAAGGTTAATATCATTGCCAAATAAATTAGACAATCTCACATCTTTAACTACCTTAAATATAAGCGAGTGCTCAAGTTTGATATCATTGCCAAATAAATTGGACAACCTCACATCTTTGACTACCTTATATATGTAGGGGTATTCAAATTTGACATCATTGCCAAATGAATTGGACAACCTCATATCTTTGACTACCTTTGATATAAGAAAATGCTTAAGGTTTACATCAATACCAAATGAATTGGGCAACCTCACATCTTTGTCTACTTTAAGTATAAGCAAGTGCTCAAGGTTGACATCATTGCCAAATGAATTGGGCAACCTCACATCTTTGACTATCTTTGATATAAGGAAATGCTCAAATTGACATTATTGCTAAAAGAATTGGGTAAACTCAAATCTTTAACTACCTTTAATATGAGCTGGTGCTCAAGCTTGACATTATTACCACTTGAATTCGTTAACCTCACATCTTTGATTACCTTTAATATGAATAATTGTAGAAGCTTAATATCATATCCAAAACAATTAGGCTCCTTAACACTGACTTCAGCCGATGAAGAAGAGGAAGGCCACTACGACGAGGCAGTGCTGCCATGTGCAGGATCGTCTATCCATGCACTTGAATTCCTGCAAAAATCACCTTACAGTGGCAACTATGGGTGTAACATGTGTGGGGAAGCAGGCTACAGCGACCTCTACCACTGCGAATCTTGCCAATTTGACGCACACAAACAGTGCGTAAAACTCGAGGAGGAAGTCAAGGTAATATCATTCTCTGTGACATTGCAAGTGTTTTTAGTTTGCACAGAATTCATTGGTCGTTCCACTTTGCGCTGAATGAAAGCATCCGTTTCTCTAAATTATATCCTGGTCGGTCTCATTTGAGCCAACAGATATGCTGGCACTAGTTGGTTTTTGAGGACTTATCTTGTCCCAAGAAATCTGACAGTAAGTCCCGCGGGTTCAAATTGGAGCCTAGAACTTTAATACGCTAAGTTGATGTGTTTTGTGGTGTTCAGGTTTACTACCACAATCATCCGTTACAAAGATACTACATACATGAAGATGAAGAGGACATCAAGTGTCAATGTTGCCAAGGAGAAGCAGAGGAAGATGTCAGTCTTTGGGTGTACAAGTGTCCCGACTGCACCAACTTTGCTGTGCATGCACGCTGCGCGAAGTACGCCAAGTCGTTGACGCATGGAAGCCATCCTCACAAGCTCAAGCTGGTGCACAAGTCATCGAAAGACAAATTTCTGTCATGTTGTTGCGATGGGTGCAGCGATGACATACTCCACACTTTCTATTACACGTGCACCAAGGAGCGGTGTGACTTCGATCTGCACCCATTGTGCGCGGTTCTTCCATCCATGCCTCTCTGTCGAATCAATCCTTCTCACCGTGTGATCGTAGATTATTTTCCACTGGTGTCTGAGCAGTGCGCCATCTGCGATACCCCGTCAGATGAAACCTGGTTGTATCGATGCAGCGTCTGTGATGTGTCCATGCATATCGACTGCTTCAGTGCTGAGACAGACGAAGATTCCAGGTTTGACGACGATGACGAGGAAGACGACGGTTTGGGTGAGTTGCATCAGAAATTCATAGAATCCATGGACGATTTCGGCAACCAAGGCAACGAGGAGAAGGTGGACAAGCTCGCAGAGCTCGTGGATAGCTTCAAGCGCACCAAGGAAGCTGCAGCAGCTTCGTTGCTTGCCAGACGAAATTCAGGTTTGAATGCGACAACCAGTTTCTTTCACAGTTTCTAACATGCTATGAGTCGTCTGCCATGTCCATGTAGTTCGCAGTGCACAGTTGGGAGTTTAGAATTCAAGAATCAGGGTCTGGTGTTTAGGGTTTAGGCAAATGCTCACGAGCGGACAGTGATTAAATCCACAATGACATCACTGAAATTGTGTTGTTTATGTGAAAAGTAGTGACATCAAGGGTGCATCCGAAGATTAGCTCACTTGCTCGGAGTGAGACCCACATCTTGGATCAAGGGTTTGCGAGCATGAGTCTGGGCGACTGCTCATCACCCAGATATCAAAGCGACAATTCACCACCCACATATTCCCCAGGCGACAGCCCACCACCCAGATATCGCGATAGCGACGCAGCGGAGGAAGAGCGTCGAAAGATCAACCAGGCCGCCAAGGAGCAAAGGCAGAAAGATAAGGCAGCAGCGAGGGAATTGAAGGAGCAAGATAAGAAAGCGCGGAGAGCAGAGAAGGCAGCGCGGAGAGAAGAGAAAGCGAAAAACCAAGAGAAGATGATGACTCATTTGCAGGACACCCTAAAACAGCTCCAGAAGATCCAGGACACCAAACACTCTGGAGGCAACGATACTGCTGTCAATCAGCAGGTCGCTGAGTTGAAAGCTATCACGGAGAACTGGCAAGCGTTAGATGCAAGGTGACACAAGGAGCAAGCCAAGCTGTATGAGGAACGACATCTCCAGCACACCAAGCTCCATCACGAGCAACTCAAGCTCCAGCACGAGCGACATCACGAATATCTGAACGGGTTGCATCAGAACGCAGGTAATCACTCTCACACAGTGACATGATCAATAGGGAGTGTTTCCACCATTCCAAATCGATTGTGTTGTTACACCCTGTCTCATTTCGTGTACAGAATGCCATCCTCTGTAGTCGCAATTGTTGGCTTGAGAAGTCTCCACGTTTGAACTGAACTGTTGTTGTCTGCAGGAGTCCTAATCTCTCTCTATTTAAGTCTCGCTACAGACATACTGTATCGTCCTATTTCTTTTAGTGGATTCTTATCTCAGACAACCAGAAAACACTCAAATTATGTGAACTGAAATGGTGTGATTCAGGTGCAATCCACGACGCGCATGGTGCCGCGTCTCGTTCTGTGCACGGAAACGTCAAGTAAGACGAAGAAACTGGTCACGAGCCTCCGAATGGGCATCAAGGGCGTGCAGCTGCACCTGTTCTGCGAGCACGCACAGCAGCCGCACGTCGTGGCGGGCACGCCGGGCTGCGAGATCAACCAGAAGGTTGCAGGCGATCGATGGACCAATCTTCAGCCGTTTCTTGCTGCTGGATTGAAGATGGTCCAAAGTTAGACTAGAATTCAGATTGTCATCCACTATTTATATAATCAAAGATAAAAATAAATAAAAAGAGAAAAAAATAAAAAGGTCTTGCTCTACTGTAGTAGGTGTCTTGGACATAACTAAGAGTTCTAACTATAGTTTAGCATAGAGTAGAATTGGAAAAAAACAAAAAAAAAAAAAAAAAAAAAAAAAAAAAAACTTATCTTCACTTGGGTTTGTAGATTACTTTCACTTTGATTATAGTATACAAAGAATTAAGACTATAAAAAGGTTCAATTTTAAAAAACTATAATACATAAGACAAGTGTGCCATTTGTGAGGAGTTGTAGAAGAACCATCAATTGATATCAATTTTCAACAATGACAACTTGTCAATTAGTATTAACTTTCAACCATAACAACATGGTTTTCTTTCAATAACAATAGAATTTGTCTCGGCAATTCCATGTTTGTTCCATCCTGGATTCAAATATATACATACCAATTCTATAAATTACATCAACTCATCATATATAAGACAAGACTCTGATCATTAATGAAGAACTACAAGCTGTTGAAGCAAACACATGGCAGACTAGGTTGTGGATGATGAATTTCCTCTCCCACCATAGAAACAATACTAAGACAAATGATTCAAGGACAAAGCAGTAGAGGAAATTGAGTCCATCTACTGAAAAGGTAAAAGAAGATGCAAGGTGGTGACAGTGAAGACAATATACCAGTCTCATGTTGTGGTTTGGCTACTATGTGAAAAAAAAATTTGGAATTGAAATTAGTACTTATAAGCTAAGGGTAGTAAGTGACACTACTTAATTAATGGTTATGTTTTGAGATATATTTTAAGTAATTTGATAGATTTTTGGCTCAAAATTTTCAAGAGTGTATATGTTTATGTCATAAGATTATATGCAAATATTTTGTAATATTAAGATTTTGGATTTGTGAGATATGAGAAAAATAGTGCTTAGGTGTCTCTGAGCTAGGATTTTAAGCACCTACTAGGATTTTTGACATATCGGACGATCAAAAATGAATTTATAGTTGATTTTTTTTTGTAGTGAAACTTAAGAATATTATCTATATTTTGAAGAAAATTTTATAGAAATTAAATGGCTGGATCAAGAATTATTGAATTTTAAAATTTGAAAAGAAATAAGTCTTTGTAAGTGAATAAGATTTGGATAGGTTTTGTGGCAATTTGAATCATTTTGTATAAACCTACTTAAATACAAAAGGTTTTACCAATAAAAATTATCTTTTGTAATATCTTTGTGTTATTTGTCTTTTTTATTAAAGACAAATGTAAAGATAAAATTCACCCCTCAACCCAAGTTATAAGGTGGCCTCAATTAAGAATTGCTTGTACATTGTGGTATAAAATATAAAGAGCAATAAACAACAATGAATGAGAAGAACAACTTAAAACAAGTGAAATATGTGCAATTAAAAATTGTACAATATAAAATTAGTCACAGTCTGTTCATTAGATTTTTATCTAGTAAAATATAAAAATAAAAAATAAAAATTATATTTTCAAGTAGATAATTCTTTTGTCTCTTTAATGATATAAAAAACATATAAATCCAAGTTATTATGAATAAGTTATGATAATTCAAAGATAGAAGGTAAATAATAGAAAAGTTAAGTGGAAAATTTTTACCTCAAGGATAACTTGCTTAAAAGATCATGAGTTTGAACCTCACCAAGGCTCACAAGTACTGTATATGGGTGTCCTAGAGAGGCCACGAGGCCCTAGTCTTATCTTCCTACCTACATCCAAGGTGCTACAATCCATATGAGACTTGTACACCTCCCTTCCTACAAGGACTATACTAACTACTAGTTCTCCTATTTTATACTAGTAGAACTAATATTTTTATATTTTTAACTTCACCATAGTATTTAAAAGCACCAAATTAGCCTAAGAACCTTGCATGGCCTTCAAATCTTACTCCATTTCTTCATAATGGTTCCCAAGGTGGTAAAACTCATTTTTACCAAAGTCTTCAAAATTGCTCTAAATTTTTTTAATAAATTCTAAACAAAATCTAAATAAAATCTAAAAATCTCTATAATATTTTTAAAATAATAATATCAATTTAAAACTATTTTATTCTATTTTAAATTTTTTTTAAAATAATAAAATCAATTTAAATCAACTCAAAATCCTATTTTATATAAAAATAATTAAAAAGACATGAGATTTCTTTCTCATGCTTCTTCTACCTAGTAAATAATATTTATAGCTTTTTAATGAGTAATTCATGTAGATAGAAGGCCAATATAGATATTGGTCTTAATAACTAATTCTTAATATTTAATAATAAATAAAAATACTAAACCAACTAAAATAATTGCCTCTAAGATTTACTAAGATTCTATTTTTATATATATATTTTTAATAAGACTTTTATATTTATAAATACTTCTAAATTTTAATAAATACTTAAGTAATATTTATTAGAATTTATATTTATAAATATTTCTAAATTCTAATAAATACTTAAAAAGACTCTCTAACTATAGTATTTGTATAACTAAATGATTTAAGACTATATTTTTAACCAATCCACCAATTAAGTTCAATTGGTGAGACTCACAATAAATCACTTATTAGACTCTTGCCAATACATTTCAAGTAAATTCTCCATAGCCAAGTACCCGGTGTATTTTTAGATTGAAGATCACGCTACATGACATTGAAAATGATCATTTCTTACAAGTATTAAAATCCGTTGGTCAGTGGGTGGGGGAAAAAAAAAAAAAAAAAAAAAAAAAAAACTAGAGTTTTTCTTATGATCATTATTGATTCACAATACGAGCACATGAGACTCCATCATAACATAAAAAAATACAAGAGGTGGAGTAAAATAGCATTCTATCTTCCAAACGCTTATAAGTACCTAAGCATAGTGTTGGTAGTAATTTTAGAGACATTGCTATTATAATCTGCTACATATGTTAACATGTACATCTTCACTATTTTGTAATGTTGTATATAGCATAGACAATCACATCTTGCCATTGAACCCTTCAAATGAATGCTATGTAAAATTTTGATGAGTAATTCATCCGTTCATTCATATATCTATCTATCGTCAATTGATGACAATGGATGTTCATTCAATTAAAGAGCTGTCATGTCGAGTTCTAGTAGCACCCTCCTAAACACTTCACTTCTCATACTCTAAGAAATATCAGATATTCCTTCTATGTCTCTGCATAGGATCTATCCCTATATTCATATTAACATTAGTTCATAAATATTGATGTCTAAGTTTTTAAAAAAAAACTAAAAAATCTCTATGAATCTATTCTATTGTTGAGTCATTTTATAATCTAAAGCTAAAATTATTCATGCCTAAAAGAATATATGCTAATAATTATATATCTTTTATATTTTTTTTTTCTTTATAAAATAAAAGATTAGCTATTTATAGCTATTTTATGATAAATTTCTTTTCTTATTATTTGGTCTTAATAAAACTATATTTTTCTTAATTACCTAAGGCAAATTAATTGCCTTATCTAATTAAGCACATGTTAAACACAAAGGTGGCTAACCACGCCTTTGTTTACACTAATTATTTTTAAGTTCTTCCTTTCTAATCCATTTATACTAGGTCTTTTTTTGATCGATCTTTACTTTATTTAATAATGATCTTTTATATATTAAAGATAAATAAAAATATTAAGAATTAATATATAATCCAATGTTAATATTATCTCCTCCTCCAAAATTAATCGGTTCGATCCGATTATCCTTTTAGTGATAAGAATATTTTGTATTATAGCAATTTTTTTTTTGAATTCAACAATTTATTATTAATAAATTATTATTATTACTATTATTATTTTTTGAAGCACAAAATTGATTTTTACATTCGATTTCAATGAAAAAAACATTCACAATTCTCTGTTCTATAATTCTTTCTTCCCTATATGAGATTTGTGGGCAAATTCCTCCTCCTCCTTTGGTATATGGATGGTAACCACATCTGGAAGGGGAGTCATAGGTCCTTGCTTACCCTTCGGGTCCCAATCGAGCATGATTTTAACCTTGATACTCAACACTTCCTGTCGCAACATGACGTGTCTCACAGCACTATCAATGTAATCATTGACAGGGCTTCCAGATGAAATCATGTATCCATCCTTGAACTTCATGGACTTTGCACGAGCTGCACAAAGCTTTCCACTCACTATCACTTCACAACTCTTGGCACCGCTCTCCATAATAAACCTCAATATTCCATAGCAAGCCCTGTGTATAGCAAGACCTCCAAGGAGCGTGTATAAGAGACTCAACTTGCACAATAGCACACAGACCACGGTTATTGACCTTTTCAGCATACAATTCCATTGTGCCTTTAAGAAATTAGAACCATTTCTGAACCACGGAAGTCAATTCTCTGATCTTGTATCCCTTCTCACCCAAAATATTCTGGGTTTGGGTAGCGCAGATGATGATTTTGATTTGTATAGAAGAGACATGTAGTTGCACTTGAGAATAGCCATCCATGGCGAGTTCGTGGATGTTGATCAATACGATTGTCATTTGGCTTGGTGCGCAGATGTCGATCGACGCGTAGTCGTTTGGCGATGGATATAAGCCACCTTGTTCCACATTGAGTATCAGATAGTTATTAATATGGAAATTGATATGTTTATCGAGCTTGGATTGAAGGTGTAGATTGTCGCATTTGCTGCTCGCATCTTGGCTCCGTAGTGTAGTTGCTCTAAGTGGTGATGGTGGTGGAATAGTGTAGTCATCAAATTCATAACTGAGTTGAGCAAAACGTTGCCACTGTTGAAGGTGCATGTGATCACCGTGCAATCTTAGGATTGATCTTTTTCCAGTGTATGGATGATTGGGAAGGCAGTTATATAATAATAGCATCGTCTTTGAGGCTCATAATCAAAAAAAATTTCCCAAGTTGAGTCACTGTTGGTGTTTGCTGCACTAGATTAACATCGATGGTAGTATTGCAGATTCTTTGAGAGTGATGAATGACCTTCCGGGTGGTTTGCAATTGTTGGTCCTGAATATTTGATGTCATTTGAGTATACTGTACACTTGATTTTTTTTTATACAAACTAATACTTGAATAGGATCTGTTCTTTTTCTAATCTGTATTCTCCGTCATAGACAAGACTTCCACCTCAGACAATGAGACAGGGCTCTCCGACCTGAGCGCGATTGCCGTGGCTGGTAGTATTACCACCCTACAGGGCTAGACGCCAGCCTATTAGATGAACGTCTTGCCGTTCTATTCTAAATCATCATCCTGCTTATTATCTGTACTCCCTATCCGCAGCGGCAATACGGTATACATATTATAGGTGTGGCCGACCTTGGTTATATTTCCAAAGTAGTGATATATCCTAGACAACTAACTACAGAGGTAATCTTTCAATGTGGTCGTAGCTATGACATCAAACTGTGGTATCTAATTGAAAATTATATATATATTTTTTAGCAATAGTTTATTGTCATAGAACATTTTGTTTTAGAAATGGCTGATTTGAATGTTGATATGCATTAGAAATTTGATGATATATAAATTTTCTATTCGTAATTATTTTAATTTTATTTATTTATTTATTTTTATCTTTTTTAATATCAAATTAATTTTTAGATCTTTATTTGGTATTTTTGAATCACAAATAAAGTTCTGATTTTTGTGATTTGTAATACAATTTAAGCTTATTAATGTTTACTCTTATAGTTATGTCATCTAATAGTAATAAGTCTATTGTTCTGTTTGAATATGTTGAATTTGCTACATAAGGTCCTACCCATTTATGTTGAAATTTTCCTTTGTTTCTTTTAGATGTTGTTTTCAACTACAAAACTAAATAGCCTTCTGTATACTTGTTAATTTTAATAGGAATATCTTGATGTTCTTGTTGTAATATATCTCTCCAAGTCTGGTATTTTTTCAGATTGGATTTAATATTAGGTACTTTTGTCTTAAGACGATTCTTAAAAGATTTGGTTTGATGTGTATGGTCATGTCAAAACTTTGTTTGTAGTTGAGTTCAAACTATATTTTCTTCAGGTTTTGCTCTTCTTAAGTCTATTTGCTGAATTTGTTGCAAGCGATTTTCCATGACAACTTGTATATGCCTTATTATACCAGACTTCTTTGTGCTTGCCAAATATTTTATGGGTAATAAGTGTTAAAGTTCAAGAAAGAGTTACTTGGATTATTACAATATAGAGTTTACCCATAGTAAGTTTCTAATAGTCAAAAGTCAACTAGGGATTAAGTGGCGGCTAGGGTCTCGACAGGCGATTAGATTTAAGGTCTTGACAGGCGGCTGGATTTAGGGTCTCGAGTGGCGGCTGGCTTTAGATGAATGTAGATGAAGCCTATGCATATTGAATATAAATTCCACTTATAAGTAAAGGGTGTTGGAAGTGAGAGCTATCTCATTCCGCACTTCTCTTTGTGTGCAACCTTGCTGATGCTAAGTGTTGTGGCTTCTAACTTCTAGTTCTTTAACAGGTTATGGGCCCACTCACATTTGCTTGTGAGTTTTAGAAGTTTTATGAAGTCTTTGTTGTTGTGCGGAATAGGTCTTATGGTGTTTGCTAATGTTAGAGTTTGTATGATCTTAGCTTATGTTATGCAAGAGGAGGTTCTGATTTGTAAGCTTAGAGATCTCTAACATTGCTTTGTGGGTTCTTATCTCCTTGGATAGTGAATTTAAGACCATTGTGAAAGACCTTGATAGTGTCTTTATGTGTTATTGAAATTGTTTCATTAACCTTCTGCATTTCATTAAATAGTGAGTTGAAAGAGTGAAAGAACTTGATTGAGAGGTTCATAAGAGTGCATATACTGATTAGAAGCTTTAGAAGATCACTTAAGAGTGCTTTGAGTGAGAAATCACTCTTTTGTTCACAAGAGGATATTCTGAGTTTCTGCTAGTGCAAATTTGTGATTTTAGATCACATAGGAACTTCTTTTCTCAATATTCTTTGATACACTACTTCTTAGAAATGGCTTCTAGTGAGGGTGAAGGTTTGAGAGTGATTGAGAAGTTTAGAGGTGACAATTTCTATCACTAGAAGGTGAAAATGGAGCTTTTGTTGGCATCTTTGGACCTTTGGGACATTGTAGATGAATGTGAAGACCCTCCATGCATAGATGCAAGTATTAAGGAGAAGAAGGACTTTAAAAGACGTGAAAAGAAGGCTTTTGGCATGATTGCCACAAATGTGGATGAAGCCAACTTTTCACACATTATCCATTGCAAAGGACCAGCGGAAGCATGGAAGACTCTTTGCAACATTTATGAGAGCAAGAACTTGTCCAACATCCTTTTTACAAGGAGGAAATTCTTCACTTGCAAGATGGAAGAAGGTGAAGACCTTATGGCTCACGTCAACAAGGTAAAGGCTCTTGCAAATCAACTAGCTATTGTTGACAAACCTTTAGAAGATGGTGATATTGTCATGACCTTGCTCATGAGCCTTCCGGAGTCTTATAACTATCTTATAGTAGCATTGGAGTCCATCAAGTTGAAGGAGCTTACAATGGACTATGTGACGGCAAGACTTGCACATGAAGTGACCAAAAGGAAAGAAAAGGAGCATCAAAGTGAAGACTCGGCTCTCTTCTCAAGACAAGGTAAAGGTACCTATTCAAACCAACGTGACAATGGAAGGAGTAACGTGAAAACTTGCTTCATTTGCGGAAAATCAGGTCATTTTGCAAGAAATTGCTACAAGGCCAAGAAAGGAGACAGAGAGAATGCTAACAATGCACATGATGAATTTGGAGGAGATGACTTTGCATTCATGGCAAGTGAAGGCACTTCTATGGCTGCCATGTCTAAGTGGATTATTGATTCAGGTGCTACCAAGCACATGACTCCATACAAGTGTTCTTTTAACACTTATGAAGAAATTCCAGTAACAAATGTTTGGTTAGGAGACAATGGCATGGTACAAGCTGTTGGAATTGGCTCCATTGTGGTGGAGATTGTTGTGAAGAATGAAACCAAGAGGATCAGATTGAAAGAAGTCCTACATGTGCCAAAGATGAAGAAGAATCTTCTTTCGGTGAGCAAACTTGTGTCAAGTGGTTGTAAGGTTCAATTTGATATGAATGGATGTTTTGTGAAGACATTGGATGGAGATAATGTTTTAAAGGGCTTTAGAGATGGCAACCTTTACATTCTCAATTGTAAGAAGGTGAATGGAGTTGAAGTAGCAGCATTTGCTGAATTTCCAAAAGATGAAGACAAGTTTGGAATTTGGCATGGACGCCTTGGTCATTTGAATGCCAAAAGCATGAAGGAGCTCAAATCTATGGTAGTTGGCTTAGATCTTGGTCAATCATACAACAATGCCACGACTCTAGCTTGTGAAGGTTGTATTCAAGGCAAGCAACAAAGGGCCTCATTTCCAAGTGGAGTAGCAACACGAGCAAGTAAGTTGTTGGAGATTGTGCATTCAAGATGTTTGTGGACCTATGAAGACACCATCAATTGGAGGAGCAAGGTACTTTGTCACATTTATTGATGATTTTTCAAGAAAGGTGTGGATTTTTATCCTTAAAGCCAAGAGTGAGTGTTTCTCAAGATTTAAGGAGTTTAAGGCACATGTGGAAAAGCAATGTGAATGCAAGATCAAGGTATTACGCACAGACAATGGTGGTGAGTATTTGTCAAAATATTTTGATGAGTACTTGAAGATTCAAGGTATTGTAAGACAAACGTCTACTCCTTACACTCCACAACAAAATGGAGTTGCTGAAAGAGCAAATCGCACCATTGTGGAGATGGCAAGGAGTATGCTTCATGCTCAAAATCTTGGATATGAATTTTGGGCGGAAGCTGTGGTGAATGCAGTATACACAAGGAATAGGTGCCCTACAAGTGCACTCACATCAATGACTCCACAAGAAGCTTGGAATGGGAAGAAACCTTGTGTTTCACACATGAGGACATTTGGATGCATTGCTTATGCAAAGATACCAGATTGTATGAGGTCCAAGCTTGAGGCAAAAGGTACAAAATGTGTATTTGTTGGATATTGTGAAGGTACGAAGGCATATAGGTTAATGTGTTTAGATACCAAGAAGATCATCAAAAGTCGTGATGTTGAATTTATTGAGCATAAGAGTGCTTATGAGCACTTAGAGATGTGTCTAAGTGGGAGTAAT
Source organism: Physcomitrellopsis africana (assembly GCA_036785485.1). Taxonomy (NCBI): domain Eukaryota; kingdom Viridiplantae; phylum Streptophyta; class Bryopsida; order Funariales; family Funariaceae; genus Physcomitrellopsis; species Physcomitrellopsis africana. The sequence continues at coordinate 56,483 of JAWRVF010001255.1, read as the reverse complement.
GGTGTGGTTATGGACACATCTTTAAATTTAGCAAAGAAAGAAGAAGAAGATGAAGAAAATGAAGATAGTGGAGACATGAATGAACCACATTTTTTCTCAAGTAAGTGAAGAACATGCCAATGTTGCACTCTTTGCTGATCCATTGTCTTTATGTGATGCAATGAAGTCCACTGATGCTATGAAGTGGGAGAAGGCTATGGAAGAAGAATACAAATCTCTCATGGACAATAGAACATGGGAATTGACTCAACTTCCACCAAATCGATCTTCTATTGGTTGTAAGTGGGTATTTAGAACCAAAAGGGATGCAATGGGCAATGTTGTGAGATATAAGGCAAGATTAGTTGCCAAAGGATATTCACAAGTTGTTGGTGTTGATTTCAATGAGACATATGCTCCCGTGGCTAAATTCACCACTATCAGAACCATTGTGGCAATTGGGGCAGCAATGGACTTGGAGATGCATCAAATGGATGTGAAGACGGCTTTCTTGAATGGAGAGTTGGAAGAAGACATCTATATGGATCAACCTCAAGGATATGTTGAAGAAGGCAAACAACATCTTGTTTGTAAGTTGAAGAAATCATTGTATGGACTCAAGCAATCACCAAGGGCATGGTACCAACGGATTGATACATTCTTTGTGAATGAAGGGTTTGTAAGGAGTGAGGCAGATCATTCCATGTATGTGATGCAATCTCAAGAGTTCCTATTGATTGTAATCCTTTACGTTGATGATTTAATCATCTTGGCTAACAATGTGAAAAAGTTGAATTGGATGAAGGCCATATTAGAAAAAGAATTTGAAATGAGTGATTTGGGAGAACTCCACTATTGCTTAGGAGTGGAGTTCATAAGAGATCGTGAAAACAAGACCATTACAATGAGTCAAAGCAAGTACATTGAAGAAGTGTTGAAACGATTCAACATGGAGGAGTGTAAGCCCATTGGAACACCTTTGGAGGCAAATTTGAAGTTGATGAAGCTCACGGATGAGGAGTTTGCTCAAGTTGAAGGTGAGATGCAAAGTATTCCATACAAGGCAGCAGTTGGCTCACTTATGTATGCAATGGTGGCCACAAGAGTGGATCTTGCATATGCGGTGAGTGTTGTGAGCCAACACATGTCTAAGGCTGGACCTTTGCATTGGGCAACGGTAAAGAGGATATTGAGGTACTTAAAAGGTACTAAAGACTTCAAATTATGCCTTGGTGGTAACAACATTGATTTGCAAGGTTATTGCGATGCGGATTGGGCTGGAGATGTAAATGATAGAAGATCCACAACGGGATATGTGTTCTTTATTGGAGTGGGAGTCATTTCATGGAATTGCAAGAGACAACCTACCATTGCAAGATCAACCATGGAGGCTGAGTACATGGCAGCAAGTCATTGTGCAATGGAGGCTTGTTGGATAAGGCAACTCTTAGAAGACATTGGATTAGTGCAAACAGAAGCAACTCCAATAATGTGTGACAATCAAGGATGTCTTGCATTTGCCAAGAATCCAAAGCACCATTCAAGAACGAAGCACATTGATATTCAACATCATTTTATACAAGAGAAGATTGAAGATGGTATAATAGGTATGAAGTATTGTATTACAAAAGAGATGCTTACTGATGTGCTTACAAAGGCATTAGTGAAGGATAGACATGACGAGTTGATAAAGGCATTAGACTTAAAAGCCTTTTGACAATTAGAAAAGTGGGAGTGTTAAAGTTCAAGAAAAAGTTACTTAGATTATTTCAATATAGAATTTATCCATAATAAGTTTCTAATAGTCAAAAGTCAACTAGGAATTAAGTGGCGGCTAGGGTCTCGACAGGCGGTTAGATTTAAGGTCTTGACAGGCGGCTGGATTTAGGGTCTCGTTAGGCAGCTAGGTTTAGGGTCTCGAGTGGCGGCTAGCTTTAGATGAATGTAGATGAAGCCTATGGATATTGGATGTAAACTCCACTTATAAGTAAAGGGTGTTGGAAGTGAGAGCTATCTCATTCCGCACTTCTCTTTGTGTGCAACCTTGCTGATGCTAAGTGTTGTGGCTTCTAACTTCTAGTTCTTTAACAATAAGGCTTCAGTCCCAAAAACTAAAGAGAAAGGTGTATATTTTGTAGTTACTTTATATGCTATATGATATGCCTATAATGTAGAATAATATTTAATATCCCAGTCTGTTTGATTTGTATTGACTGTTTTGGTTAATATTGCCTTAAGAACTTTGTTGGTAAATTCTGCTTGTCCATTTCTTTGAGGATAATAAGTGGTAGATTTTCAATGGATTATCATAAATTTTGTAGTTAATAATTGAATTGTCTCATTGATTAAATGTGTTTTTTGGTCACTAATTAACTTTATTGGATGTCCATAGCGAGTTATAATTTCTTCATGTAGAAATCGGATTGTAGATTTGATGGTATTGTCTTTTAATGCTCGTACTTCTATCTATTTAGTCGTATAACTTATTGCTGTGATGATATATCTATTTTTTATAAAACTAGCTGCTAGATCAATAGGTCCTATAAAATCTATTTTCTATTGTTGAAATACTTTTAAAGATAAAATTGGATGTAAAGGATTTTTTTATTTATCCGATTTGATTGTTATTTATTGACATATATTACATTATTTATAATAATTATAAATATCTTTTCTCAGTATTGGCCACCAAAATAAAGTTGTAAGATGCTTATGTAAAGTTATTCTAGCAAAAAAGTATCTTCATACAAGTCCTTCATGAGTTTCAGCTATAATTACTTTAGTAATGGATCCTACTAAATATACTCATTTAATTCCATCCAAATAAGTTTTAATTAGTCTTTTTATTTCATCAAGATAGTAAAATCGGCTTCAAATTGCCACTTGTCTTCTAATATTGATCAAAGCAATAGTAGTAAGTCTACCATTTTTCAAAAAATCAATTAATGGTGCTCACCAATTGAAAAATAGTTTTGGTTCTTGAACAAATGTGGGATCAACTTGTACCATAAATAAATTTTTGTCTGGAAGATGATCTTCTATTCTAGTTGGTACTTCCTCTGTAATTATTCTTGATAAGTGATCTGCCATAATATATTGTCGTCCTAGTTTGTATACAATTTCAAAGTCATATTCTTGAAGTAATAACATCCATCTTGCTATTCTTTTTGAGATTATTGGTCTATTGATGAGGTATAATAGTGCTTGATGATCTACATAGAAAATGAAATGATTTACTAACAAGTAATGTCTAAACTTTTATATTGAGTATAATATTGCTAATGCTTCTCTTTCTGTAGTACTGTAATTTTTCTCTCCTTGGTTAAGTAATCAACTAGCATAATAAATAGGTGAGTCTATATTACCAGTAATATTTTGAGCTAACACACTTCCTATTGTGTTATTGAAAGCATCACAATGTACATAGAAAGGCTTATCTCATTGTGGTATAATCAATATTGGTGTAGTCATTAATTCTTCTTTTAGTAAGTCAAATACTTTCTCACATTCATTTGTCCAATTATACTTGACACTGGATTTGGTTAGGTTTGATAGTAGTTGAGAAATATTTGTAAAATTTTATACAAATCTTTTATGATAACTAGTAGAATCCATGAATTCACACATTTCTTTGAAATTCTTTGGAAGTGGTAAAGCAACTATAGTTTGAATCTTTGCTGGATCTACTAATAATCCTTCATTATACACAATATGACCTAAGAGAGTACTTGAAGTTACTACAAAAGTATATTTTTCCGGATTGAGACTAATTCTATATTCTCTATACTTTTGAAGATATTTTTTCAAATCTTCCAAGTGTTGAATATTCATTCCATATACAATGAAGTTATCGAGGAAAACTTGTGTAAAGTTATTCAAATATTCTGCAAATGTGTACATAATTATCCTCTAGAAGGTTGCACATGTATTTTTTAATCCAAATGGCATTACTCAATATGCAAATAGTCCCCATTCAATGATAAAACAAATTTTGAGTTCATCTTGTATAGCCATTGGAATTTGGTTGTATCCACTAAATCCATCTAATATTGAATAGAGTTCATGGCCGACTACTATTTCAAGGACATCATCTGTGAATGGTAATAGAAAAGAGTTAGTTTTTATTATTCCATTTAATTTTTTGTAGTCAACGCATACTTATAATTTACCATTATTTTTAGATATAATTACTATTGGTGACAACCACTCAGTTTGATCTACAAGAAAGATAAATCTTGTCTTAAGTAATTTGTCAATCTCTTTTTTGAATTTGGTAGTATATACTGAATTTATTTGATATCTTACTTGTTTAAATGGTTGTACATTTGGTTCTAATTTGATTTGATGTTCACAAATATGTACTAGTATACCTTTAAAGTCTTCATAACTCTATGCAAAAGTATCTTTGTATTCTTATAATAATTTTATTAGATTTTGCTTGAGTTCCTCATTAGGTTGTTTTTTGATTTTAACTTTCTTTGGTTGATTGTTAGAACCTATATTTACCTCATCAATTTGTTCCTCTTCACTGATAGTCCAACTACTAATGGCTTTTTCTTTAACTGCTTCTATAGTTGGACTTGTATCCAATTTTATTGTACCCTCTCTAGCTTTGTAAAAATATTTTGGATACTTAATTATCTGTCCTTCTGACTTGTTTGGTGGTTCTTGCTTCTTTTGTTTTATTCCCAATTACTTTTTTAATTCTTTATTTTTCTATGCTGTTGGTTCAGCCATATTGCAGTGATAACTAAATATTTCTTTCAATCCTATTAATTCAATATCAGCTATAGGATGTAGTGAAGGTACAGCTTGATATATTACTTGTTCTTCTGCATCAATCAATCCTTCCTCCCAATCATAACACTCTAGTTGTACAAGTCATTTTGATGGTGAAGGACATGGAATTTTTCTAGTACTAATTTTTTTTTTTTTTTTTTGAAAAAAATTGTTAAGGTATCATAAGCCCAGTCCTGTCTAGACTTTGTTTCTTTAAGCCATGGTCGTCCTAATATCATAGAATAACTTTGGAACTTTTGTTCTAATTTGATAACTATTATTGCAATATTATAGAAAAATCTTCCAATTTCTATTTATAAATTATAAATAATATCTAGTAGTGCCACTTTTCATTGATCTGCCATTTTGATTGTAAATGGAGCTGATTCAATATGATTGAAGCTTAATTTTCTACATAACTCATCTGTGATGATATTCACACCAGATCCTCCATCTAATAATACATTGTGTATGGTGCAGTATTTTACTCTGATTGTAATGATGGATATTGCCATATCATAATCTTGATTCTTTATTTGAAAAAATTCTGATACCTTTGATTTTCATATATGTTCTAGAAGAAAGGCTTCCATAATTTTTTTTTTGCAATATGGAGCTAATTGTAATAGTTGGCCTATAGTAATATTTACTTTTGTTTGTTGGAGTACATCTTCTATAATCTTCTCAACTTCTCCGGCTTTTGTTGTTTCATTTTCCATCACTCTTCTATGATTTCTTTGTTTAATATTATATAATGATTGTTTACTAATATTCATATTTGGTTTTCTTGTCTCTACTATTGGATCTTATCCAAATTCTTCTTGAAACTTCTTTAAGTCTTTGGTTACATCTTGATATACCATCAAAGTGGATAAGATCCAATAATAACACTTTGATGGCAATAATAACATTTGAGAATATTTCCTCCTCGAGCTTGATTTTCATAATTTCTTTTTGATGAGTCTGCATAGCTTCTTCTTTCATATCTTCCTTCATGTCTTGGCCTTATTTTATCTTCATAGTAGTTTGGTCTATTCTTTCTATAAGGATACCTTTCTTCTCTCCTATAGTAATTATCTCTTGGTGATTCTTCCCTCCTATAGTACTGGTGATACACAGGTCATTGATTCGTCTCTTAATTTATAGGTAGATTTTGTCTATGAATTTTTTTTTTTGCATGTTATTTAATTGTGGTTGTACTTGATTCACTTCTAATCCTCTATCTCGATATTGTTGGTTGTAATTACATTCATTAGTTTGATGAGTATGGATGTTGCAAATGGTGTAAAATTTCAAATGACATTCTGTGGAAAAATATCCTTCATTATTGCACTTTTGACAGATTACTCCACTCCAAAATTTCTTAGATCCAATTCTTAACTGAGCTAATTCTTCTTTTAATTCTTTAAGATCATCCTTGGTTATTTTTTTGATCCTTTTCTTCACCCTCTTCTTCTTTTCGTCTTCTGAGTCATCACTCAAATTTTTAGAATCTGAATTATAAAATTTTTCTTTTCTATATACATTGAGTTTTACTTTTTTGGCTGACCGTAAAGCTTCCTCTAGTATGTCTATTGGTAGCAAAGATATATATTTTTCTATCTCTTTACGTAATCCATTAAAAATCTATGTTTTTTTAAATAAGTCATGAGGTTCAGGAACAAGTTTATTAGTTGCTTGTACCACTCATTCAAAGAATTCTTCTACATCTTCATTCTTCTTTTGTTTAAAATATGAGAGACTGTTAAAAACTTCTCCATCACATTTTTTTTTTTCTAAATCAAAGAATAAATGCTTCTTGAAGTTATACCCAAGTTGTGAAATGACCAATTGGATAGCGAGCATATTACTGAAGTGCTCACTTCTTTAAAGTAATTAGAAAGATAACTAACTTATCATCATCTGTTGTCTCCATATTGGCTTGGCAGATATTATTAAATTCTTATATATATATATATATATATATATATATATATAAGAATTTAGTAAGTATTTAAATCTAAATAAAGTAGCTTTAATATATCTGATTGCGAGTGCCATATTGACTGATGTTCTTACAATTAGTGATATCAAAAATTCTTGCTCCCACTCTTCAATGTCTAGTGTTTCTTATATAGTTTTTGTTTGTTTGTTCAAATGAACTATTGGATGTTAATTATTTGTGGCTATTAATGCTAGTTCTTCTGACGATTGCTCTTTTGTTAAAGATTCTCTTATCTCTTGTCCAATAGTGCTTAAAGTACTAATCAAATTTGAGCTTTCTTTACTATTTAAACCTATATTCTTTGTATATTTCCGTAGTAGAGGACTTGCAAATAAATCGCTTTTCTTATCATATCTTTTTTTTTTTCAACCCTTTATTTGTCGTTCCTTTCTTTCTTTATTTCTTTTCTTTGTCTTTGTAGTCTATATGTGTATTCTCGTTCAGCAACCTGTTCTCTTGGAGTTCTTGGACTTTTAGGAAGTTCAATCTCCTAGCTTATTATATTATACACTACTTGATAAAATTAATTATTGACTCTTTTATAATTAATAATTGATAAGTAGTTTTTGTTATAACTCGTGTTGAATGATTGTCTTGTTTGAATTTTGTACTTACCAAATTAGATGGCTCCAAAGGCTCTTATACCAAAAAGGTTTTTTACTTTCCAAAATCAACTATTATTCAATATTCATTGATACAGACCCCTTTCTGAAAGTTCAACATATTATCATTTTTGATTCGACCTTTAATGGATATACCACCACTTAAATCAAATAAAATATTGTAATGATGGTCACGGATAGCAACGTTAGTTCTACCATGATTGCCAAATAAACACCTCACTTCTCATAGTCCAAGAAGTGTCAGATATTCCTTCTATGTCTCTGCATAGGATCCATCCCTATATTCATATTAACATTAGTTCATAAATATTGATATCTAAGTTTTTTAAAAAAAAATTAAAAAGTCTCTATGAATCTATTCTATTGTTGAATCATCCTATAATCTAAAGCTAAAATTATTCTTGCCTAAAAGATTGTATGCTAATAATTATATATCTTTTTATATATTTTTTTTATAAAATAAAAAATAAGCTATTTATAGCTGTCTTATCATAAATTTTCTTTCTTATTATTTGATCTTAGTAAAACTACCTTTTTTTTTAACTACCTAAGGTGGCTTAACTGCCTTGTCTAATTAAGCACATGTTAGATACAAAGGCGGGTAACCACGCCTTTGTTCACACTAACTATTTTTAAGTTATTCTTTTCTAATCTATTTATACGAGGTCTTTTCTTGATCATTCTTTATTTATTTAATAATAATCTTTTATATATTAAAGATAAATAAAAATATTAAGAATTAATGTGTAATCCAATGTTAACACCTCCCTTCTCCTCCTACAATGGATGCCTTTGGTTGAATTCCTCCCCTGTTTGTTGTACAAACACTCTATTACTTAGGTTGTCAAAGTTCTTGAATGGGAGATGGTGAGGTAGGATCTCTCCTACATATATTCCTCTCAGCTTCCATCTCCTTTTTAAATCTACTATAAACCAACTTAGCATTCTCAACTCAACTTGAGGGCAAAGAATGGCAATAAGGAAAAAGTAATAGGAGAATGAAACCATTCCAAAGATTTGTAAAATGAAGGTCAAGCAAATATTTTTATCACCATCTAAGATTGAATTAGTCATAAGAATAGAAGAAGAAGAAGAAGAAGCTCAATCATGCTTATGGTCTCATAAATCTTAATATGCTTACGGTCTCATAAATCTTAATATGCTTACAATCTCATAAATCTTAATATCTTAATTACATTGTTTATACAATAGCAACAAGGCAATGATCACAAAGAGGCTTTGATAATCAAAGCACTACAAGCAGTGGTTAAAAATATTGACCAGTTTGATAGAAAAGATATTTCTAAATATGTAAGATGTTATATGCAGGAAATGGAATTGAATCAAGTCTCCAAAAAAGATATGATTTTGTTATTTGAACTTGCCACAATGTCAGAGATAAGAGAACATGTGAAATCAATTATAGAGCAATTTGAAAGTTCTTGGAGAAGATTCTCTTATGCATTGAGAGATGAGTATTTTTTAGAAGACTCTGATTGGATCATTAATAAATTATTTTTAGAATAGATTGGGTGCCCTAATAAAAAATTATAAGCTATTGAATTATTGAAAGAATTTTAGAGATAGTATTCCTAGTTATCAAAAGTAGAAAAGATAACCTTGGGACCAAACAAGGTTGAGTTATTTCTTCAAACAATTGATAGAGAATTGCAAGAAAGATTAGAGATTCTTCTTGAAGATAAAGCAGTGGATGAAGGATTAACAACAAAATAGAAAGAAGTTGAAGATGTAGTGGAATTGCTTGCAAAAAAGGAACAGAGAAGGAATAGGATTGATATTCAAAGAATTGTATAAGTACTTAAAATTCAAGTATTCATTTTATGATCAATAGTACCTATTGTCCAACCTTCAATAACTACATCAAAAAAAAAAGACATGGGAATTACAGAACTTATACGTGGAATGTGAGATCTTTAAATTAAGCTTACAAGGCTTGAGAAGAAGACTTCTACAATGAATTCAAAAGCTATTTTTAAACAAAGATATGTACAAAGATATATTTGGTGTGATGATGATTCTCATTCTCAAAAGAATTGTGGTGAATTCAATGAAATAGTACAATAAGACATTATTTTTTAAAAAGATGGAAAAGTGGCATTAAAGGATACTAGTGATTTTTTCCAAACTAATTTTGATAAAGGAGGTATGAAAGCACTGATTAAGGATTATTTGGTAGCAAATGGGATTACAGTAATAGAAGTTGTAAGTTACGATACTAAGATAGATGATGGTGGCAAATAAGATTTTTTTGGAAATATTGAACCAAGTAGACTTTGGTCTTCTATCATTTCCACAACATATAAAAAGAAGATACCACGAGAAGCTTTATTGAGGATTGCTACAATAATTTGTGGAACTACAAGTTGAGAGGATCCTGTGGAAGCTTTATCAATTTATGCCTATATTGTTAAGAGCCAACATGAAGCCTTGATAGAAGAAAAGAAAAGACATGATTTCACTCACACAAGTGAAGGAAATTCTTCCAAGAGACAGACTTGAGGAAATAAGGCTCATGAGATGACTTCATAAGAGTTATCAACAAAGGATATTTCAATATCATTAAAAGAAAAATTAAGAGATTTAGGAAAAATAAATAAATCCACAATTTATAAACTTCTCTCTGATATTGAAGCAACAATAGATTTAAAGAGGATGCTTGAAGAACGTGTGTTGAATGGTAAGGTTGAATTTATATTGAAAGAGATTTTGGACATTGCAAACAAAGAATTTTACAATGTCATTATTAATAGTATTAAACAAAAGAGGCAATTAATGGATGAAATTGGATAAAATCATGCTATTGATGCACATATATGTGAAGATGAAGAAGATAAAATTGACAATTGTTATAAACAATCGACAAGTAGAGGAAGGAGTTATAATCAAAGAGCATGCTTTGATGATCCAAGTGATAAGGAAAAAAAAATTTTAAGTCATTATACTCAAAAGCTTTGGGCTAGAGCAAATATAGAGACATTAGTGAAGATTGGAGATATGGATTAGCCAATTGTTACTTTGATTGACCATGGTTCAAAAATAAATCTTATGTCTAAGAATCTTTGTATGAAATAAAAGTGGCCAATTGATATGGAGTATAGATGGATAATACAAGAAACTAATAATACATAAGATGAATTATATGATGCCACCTAGATGTAAAAATTTGGATTGGTGATGTTGCAATGGAGCAAATTTTTTTTGTTTAAGATGCAACATCTTATCCTCTTATATTGGGACAACCGTATATTATTGCAACTTGAATGGAAAGAAAGGTGTTTAATAATAGTTCAGCTTATGCATGGATTCATAGTGAGGATGGGAGAAGGGCAATATAGTTTTTGACTATGCCTCTAAATCATGAATACAATCAAGATAAATTGAGAGAGAATCTATTTCCAAGAATTGTTGAAGAATTTATAGATTTTTGAAGAATACCACTATAAAATGGGATTATGGAGGTATAGAAGAGAAGGTACTCTCACAAGATATAAGTGCCTTTGATATAGATTTTATTGATATTTTTAAAAATGGAAGTATTATATATATATAAATTATAGATTTAAAAAAGAAAGAAAGAAAAAGATTGTGTAATATTGAAAAGAAATTACATGAATTAGAAACATTAGAGGATGATGAAAGAATTTATAGTGTTTATGAAGAAAATAGATTGGATAATTGTTTGAAAATGATTGCATTGATTGGATTAGGAGATGATGATAAGGTGGTGGAAATTCATTCAACAGAAATTTGTTCTGTACTTGAATCTTTTCAAGTATCAAAGATTATGGTTGAAACAAAATATAAGATAATAGATAAGAAGATAAAACCTATTTCTGGATCTTTGCCAGAAGATTCTAAAGAATAGATGGAAAAAATATCAAGAAAAAAGAATTTAAGGAATCCAAGGAATATTGGATACATGTTTAATAAAAAAACTTTTGAAGAATTAAAGATTGGTTCTGATGGTTCTTTGTTGCCAAAAGAAATTGAGTATTTCAAAGAGATGTTAGCAAAATGAAATAAATCATTTGCCTTTGAATCTCATGAAATTGGATGTGTGGATTCGAATCTTGTAACTTCCATAGTTATTTTCACTATATTGCATGTATCTTAGAATTTGAGGCCAATTCTAGTACCAAGGATATATTTACCAAGTTTAGTGGAATTATTGAAAGAAAAGATGAAGATGAAGATTTTGGAGCCCTCTTTTGCACCTTATTCTAGTTGATGGTTTATGGTGCCCAAGAAAAATGGATTCTAATGATTTATTCAAGATATGCAACTAATAAATGCAATGACTATCAAAAATACAAGGATTGGACTAATAGTAGATGAATTTATTGAAGCATTTGTAGGAAGGGCAATCTAATCAATGGATGATTTGTATTCAGGCTATGACCAATTTCAACTTGCAATAGAGAGTAGAAATATGACAACAATGAGAATGCCACTTGGACTAGCTATAATGTGTACTCTTCTTCAAGGTGCTACTAACTCAGTTGCACATATGATGAGCGAGATAAACAAGGTCTTAAAAGATTTTATTCTTGAAAAGACTATGCCTTTTTTACATGATGTTTTTATAAAAGAATACAAGGAAGAAAACAAGGATGAAACTTTAGTTAAGAGAGAATGTCGCAAGTATGTTATTGATCATATACACGATTGTAAAAAGATATTGACTCGGCTTGAAGAAGTTCATCTTATCTTATTGGGTGCAAAATCTATGTTTGGAGTCTAAAAAGTTGTAATTGTTGGACATTTATGTAGATTTTATAAAAAGAAATTGGATCCAACCATGGTTGATGCAATTGGAAAAATAAAAGAAGATTGTAATTTTTTAACAGAGGTGCGAAGGTTTTTGGGTGTATGTATATTTTATTATATTTGGATTCCTCACTATGCTCATATAGCAAATTTATTGTATAAATTATTATGCAAAGATTATCAATTTAAATTAAAAAAAAAACATCTCAAAGCAATGTAGAGATTGAAGGATTTATTAATATCACCTCTAGTATTAAGAAAAGTTGATTATAAGTGTAATAGACCTATGATTCTTACAGTGGATATTAGTCTAATTGCTATTGGATGGGCTGTAGGTCAATATGATTCAAATGAACATAGATTTGCAGTTTGATTTGGGGCTAAGGTTTTAAATACTTACCAATGTGCATATTCACAAGTGAAAAGAGAATTATGGAGAGTTGTTTGAGCTATGAAAGTTGAAATGGATTACTTAATTGATCCAATAGTGGTGATTGAAACAGATTGTTTGCCTTTGCTTGAGATGATTATTAATTGTACCACACCAAATATTGCAATATTGAGGTGGATTGCTTATATTAAGTCATTGAATCTAGAATTTAGACATATTATGGAAAAAGATAATTTGGTAGCAAATATACTATCTCAAGAAAGATATGATAGAAAAGATGAGATGATTGAGGATATTGATAATGTGGGTACAAAATTTTATTCAATTTCACAATTGAACAAGGAAGATTCTTTATTCAATTGTGAAACTATTTTTTTCAAAGAAGCTATTTCATAAAAAAAATTATAAAAGATAGTTATTAGATATTGGATATTATTTGAACACATTAATTAAGTATATTGATTGGTCTATTAAAAAATTTAAACAAATAAAAAAAAAGGCATACAAGTTCATATTACAAAGAGGATTTCTATGGAAGAGGCCAAAATCAAATATTAGAATGCCACAACCAGTAATAGGTATCAAAGAAGATCAATAAAAACTACTTAAGGAATTTCATGATAGTCTATGGGTGGGGCATAGAGGAATTTGGACTACTTTTGCTAAATTAAAGGAACAATATTGGTAGAAGAATATGTATCGAGATGTGGCTTTATTTGTGGAATCTTGTATAACTTGTCAAATGTATTCAAATATACGTCATCAAGATGGTTTACATCCAATATATCCTTTAGCTATTCATTTTATTTGGATTGTAGATTTGGTTATTATGCTAATGGGATTATGGCAAATGAGATATTTAGTTTTAGCTAGTGAGGAATTTGCTCAAGTTGAAGGCCAAATACAAGGTGTTCCACATAAGGTAGCAGTTGGTTTATTCATGTATGCAATGGTTGGCATAAAGATAGATCTTGTATACATGGTGAGTGTTGTAAGTCAATACATGTCAAAAGCAAGACCAATCTATTGGACAACTATCTAAAGGATCATGAGGTACTTAAAAGACATATTGGACTTCAAATTGTGCTTTAGACGTGATAATATTGCTTTGCATGGCTATTATGATGGAAATTGGGAAAGAGATGCAAATGATAGGAGGTCAACTATGGGCTATGTATTCCTTGTTGGAGTTGGAGTAATTTCTTGGAATTGCAAGAGGCAACCTACAATTGCAAGGACTATAATAGAGGCAGAATACATGGCATCAAGCCATGTTACAATGGAGGCAATATGGTTAAGACAAGTTTTGAAGGACATTAGACTTATGCAATTGGAAGCAATTCCAATGAAGTGTGAGAATCAAGGATGCCTTGTTTTTACAAAGAATCTAAAGCATCATTCAAGAACAAAGCACATTGACATTTAAAATTACTTCATTAGAGAGAAGATTGAAATGAGAGTAATTGATATGAAATACTATACAATGGAAGACATGCTTGTTGATTTGTTGATAAAGGCATTGATAAAAGATAGGCATCATATGTTGACAAAGGCATTAGATTTAGAAGCCTATGACAATTAGCAAAGTGGGAGTGTTGACATAAAAATATAAAAATAAATAGATAATAATAAAAGTAGAATAAGTTATCTAGTAAAAGATATTACCTTAGATAAGTTATTAATAATCAAAAGATTCACTTTTGGCATATAGAAAGAGCATCGTATAGACATAGGATGCAATCAAGGGCAAAGAGTCAAAATTAAAAAGATAAAGTATCTCCTAGGAAATATCCAAAGGATTAACAAAGAATAATTAATATATGGCGTAGGATACCCTTGTGGTATGTAAGATATCAAAGGATCCTAAGATCATTGGATAACCTTGTGATATGAGCCAAAGGTTCTTAGAAGCATGTGTGTAAAAGTCAAATGGAAGAAGAAGTCTTTTAGGGCAACAACCACCACTTATAAGTAATGGATGTTAGAAGAGAGAGTTATCTCATTCCACACTTCTCTTATGTGCAACGTTATTGATTTCTACTTACTTGTGTTATGCTTATTATGTTTTTTTAATAAATGTAGTATATACAAGGAATATCTATTAATTCTTCAATCAAAAAAGCCATCTTCACATCCATTTGACGCATCTCCAACTCCATTACTGCACCAATTGCTATAATGGTTCCAATGCTGGTGAATTTGGCCATAGGAACAAATGTCTCATTAAAATCAACATCAACAACTTGTGAGTATCCTTTGGCAAATAATCTTACTTTATATCTTATAATATTATCCATTGCATCTCTCTTGGTATTAAACACCCACTTACAACCAATTGAAGATTGATTTGGTGGAAGTAAAATCAATTCCCATGTTCCACTGTCGATGAAAAATTTGAACTCTTCTTCCATAGCATTCTCTCATTTCAATACCTGCGTGCACTTCATTACATTACATAAAGTCAATGGATCAACAAGAAGTACAACAGTGGCATGTTTTTCACTTACTTGAGAAAAGATGTGGTTCTTCCACCATTTATCAAGTGGTTTTCTTATTCTTGTAGGACATCTCCTTTCATTTGGAGAAGATTCACCTTCATGCACTCCATGGCCTCCTCCAACCTTTTTTTCTTTTAAAACTTGTTTCTTCTCAGTTAAAGGTTGGTACTCCTCATCATCATCATCATCATTATCTTCAATTTTTTTTTATTGCTGGTCTTATCAATTGCATACACTTTCTTCTTCATCTTCTTTGGCTCTTCATGTTGATTTGCATCTTCACTATCTTCATTGTCTTCATTTTCTTCTTCTTTCTTTGCTGAAATTGATGATGTGTCTACAAATACACTATTACTCTTACTTGGACACATCTCCAAGTGCTCACAAGCACTCTTATGCTCCACAAATTTAACATCACGACTTTTAATGATCTTCTTGGTATCCAAACACATTAGCCTATATACCTTGGTATTTTCATAATATCCAAGAAATATCCCTTTTGTACCTTTTGCATCAAGTTTGGACCTCATACAATTTGATATCTTTGTATAAGCAATGCATCAAAAAGTCTTCAAATGTAAAACACAAGTTTTTCTCCTACTCCAAGCTTTTTGTAGAATCATTGATGTGAGTGCATTTGTAGGACACCTATTCCTTATGTACATTGTATTCACCACACCTTCCGCCCAAAATTCTTGTACAAGGTTTTGAGCATGAAGCATATTTCTTGTCATCTCCACAATAGTTTGATTTGCTCTTTCAGCAGTTCTATTTCGTTGTGGAATATAAAAAATGGAGGTTTGTCTTGTAATACCTTGAATCCTCAAATATTCATCAAAATACTTTGATAAATACTCACCTCCATTATCTATGCATAACACCTTGATCTTGTATTCACGTTGTTTCTCTACAAGTCCCTTAAACTCTTTAAACCTTGAAAAGCACTCTCTCTTAGTTTTGAGCATAAAAATCCACACCTTCTTTAAAAAGTCATCAATAAATGTAACAAAGTACTTTGCTCCTCCCATTCATGGCATCCTCATAGGTCCACAAACCTCTAAATGCACAATCTCCAACAACTTACTTGCACGTTGTCGGGTAGAGAGAATTCGCCTTGGAAAAACGCCGGGTTCCTAGCTGCTACTAGAATTAGCATGGAATATGAGAGGAAGTTGTGCAAGTATAGAAGATACTTGCACAATATTTGTTCAAGCTTTCAAATTATATTTGTACTATACTTGTACAAGTCTTGTACAAATATAAAATATAAATACTTAAATAATACTTATATAAATACTTATATAATACTTATATAAATACTTATATAATACTTATATAAATACTTATATAAAATAGTGTATAATCCTTGGTATAATACTTATACAAATACTTGTATAAATATTATGTATAATACTTATAAAATACTTATATAAATACTTGATATAAATACAAGTATATATACTTGTATAAAAGGTATAAGCAAAGTGTGTATGTATTCAAGTATACCTCAAAATACAACCGCATATGAGGAATACAAGTTATACAACAAGCTGAAACTAAATAAATCACTAAAAATTCATCCAAAGTTCAAATCAAGCGTGCTTATAGCCTATGGAAAGCCAATAATCCATTGTAAAACATATCAAAATTTCACAAATAGATGACTTACCGTTTAAAAGTTATGGCTAAAAGAAGTAGGCACTAAAATTTCCAAGCAAATGCAAAGGCAGCAAAGCTCCTCTTCACTTCAGCCTTTGTTGTGATCACTTCCCTTCTTCAAATTAGACATGCAATAGCTTTTTAGAAAGCTCACTCCATCATCTAACTTGTTCTAAAATTTCGCATGCATGCCTCTCAAACTCCAGATTTTGTAGCTAGTTGATTCTACTCTTCAAACCCTAGCAACAATTTGCCCTCTTTGACACTTCACGGCTCATAAAACTTTCATCAAAGCTCCAAATGTATTGATTTTTGTTTTTGTAGAAAGCTTACACAAGCTACTATAAGCACCTAAAATATCAAAAAGATTGAAGAGACTGTCCAACTTGGGTGGTTGAACAAAGTCTCTGCCCCTCTTCATCAGGTGGCAGCAAACCCTTTCCCACTCTCAAGCTCACAACTTTTGCTCTCCAACTCCAAATGCTACAAGAGATGTTTTGATAGAAAGCTAGTACAATTTTCCACACTCTCTATAAATTTTACTAAGAAAGAGTCGAAATCAAACTTGCAATAGCAGCTCGAAGTTTCTACCCTTCTTCATCAGATGGCAGCAAATCCTATTCTACTAAAAAAAGTATAATTGTTTGCTCAAAACTTTAAAACAAGCAAGTGAGTAGGTTCTAGAATCCTCACAACTCGAAGAACACACCCACCAATTTTCATTACAAACGCTTCTATCTCCTTGGAGCTATCTCTCTCCAAAGTTCACCACTCAAAACTGCCTCTTACCCTCGGTCTAGTAAGAGGAGTATATCTCCCTTTCTTTCCATATTAGACTATGAGACGCCCACATGGGCAGCCAAATCCTATTGGATGGGCCTTATTCACCCCATGCTCTTCTTTCTTATCCCTCACAAGATCCATTCTACCTTAAAAATCAACAAGAAAGGTAAAACAACGTTTATCTTTCTTCTAATTACAAAAGAGTCTATTCTAGGATATAAATAAGGTAGGAACAAAACAAATAGCCATCTTAATTCACTAACTAAGTGGCTATAATAAATCCTCTTCTTATAATATCTTCTAAAATAATCTCTAGCACTCACACATGTATTAATAATAGATACAAGATATTTAATATTTTTATACACTGCAGGTAAATGCACTATGACAACGTGTTGTAATTCCACTTGGAAATAAAGATTTTTGTTGTTTATCTTGAATACAACCTTCACAAATAAGATTTATATATGATTGACTAAGATCTAAGTCACTTACGATGGATTTGAGCTCTTTCATACTTTTGGCATTGAAATGACTAAGGCGTCGATGCCAAATGCCAAACTTGTCTTGATCTTATGGAAATTCAGCAAATATTGCCACTTTAATTCCATTCACCTTCTTATAATTGATGAAGTAGAGATTGCCATCTCTTAAGCCTTTCAAAATATCATCTCTATCCAATATCTTCACAAAGCATCTATTCATATCAAATTGCACCTTACAACTATGTGAAACAAGTTTGCTCACAAAAAAGAGGTTCTTCTTCATCTTTGGCAAATGTACCACTTCTCTCAATTTGATCATTTTCATTTGATTCTTCACAACAATCTCCACCATGATGAAGCCAATTCCAATAGCTTATACCATGCCATTGTCTCCTAACCAAACTTTTGTTATTGGAATAGCCTCATAAATATCAAATGAACACTTGTATGGACTCATGTACTAGGTAGTACCTGAATCAATGATCCATTTAGACATGGCAGCTATAGAGGTGCCTTTATTTGCCATGAATACATAATCATCTCCTCCAACTTCATCACGTGCATTGTTAGCATTCTTTGTATCTCTTTTCTTGGCCGTGTAGCAATTTTGTGCAAAATGATCCGATTTTCCAAAAATAAAGCAAGTTGTCACATTGCTCTTCACATTGTCATGTTTATTGGAATATATACCTTTTATCTTGTCTTGAAAAGAGAGCCAAATCTTCACTTTGATACTCCTTCTCTTTCCTTTTAATTATTTTGTGTGCAAGTCTTGATGTCATATAGTCTATTACAAGCTCCTCAACCTTAAGGACTCTAATGCCATAATAAGATAGTTGTAGGACTTGAGAAGGCTCATGAATAAGGTCATGACAATATCACCATCTTCCAAAGGCTTGTCAACAATTGCTAGTTGGTTTGCAAAGGCCTTTACCTTATTAACATGAGCTATGAGGTCTTCACCTTCTTTTATCTTATAAGTAAAGAATTTCTTCCTTGTGAAGAGGATGTTGGATAAGTTCTTGCTCTCATATATATTACAAAGAATCTTCCATGCTTGCGCTAGTCTTTTGCAATGGATAATGTGAGAAAAGCTGGTTTCATCTAAATTGGTGGCAATGATGCCAAAAGCCTTCTTTTTACATCTTTTAAAGTCCTTGTGGTCCTTAAGACTTGTATCTATGCTTGGAGGGTCTTCACTCTCATCTATAATATTCCAAAGGTTCAAAGATGCCAATAAAAGTTTCATTTTGATCTTCCAATGGTAGAATTTGTCGCCTCTAAACTTCTCAATCACTTTTAAAACTTCACCCTCACTACAAGTCATGTCTAAAGAATAGTGTATCAAAAACTATTGAGAAAAGGAGTCTCTATGTGCTAAAAATCACCAAAGCAAGTTTGCACCAGCAGAATCTCAAAATGCCCTCTTATAAACAAAAGAGTGATTTCTTACTGAAAACACTCTCAATTCAATTTTTGAAGCTTTTTACAAGTATTTGTACCCTCATAAATCTCACAATCAAGTTCTTTTACTCATACAAATCACTTTCTCATAAAATTACATAAGATGAATGAAGCAACTTCATCAGTATAAAAAAAGATTATCAAGGTCTTTCTATAAAGTCTTAAATTCATAAAACAAGGAGATAAGAACCTACAAAGCAATGTTAATGATGTCTAAGTTCAAAAATAACAACCTCCTTATATCAAAATGTCTAACATCAATAAATACCATAAGATCTATTCCTTATAAAAGCAACAACAAGAAAATGACTTTAATTTACTTGAAGAGCACAACAAAGAGTGTGTGGATCTATAACCTATTGAAAAAATAAAATAAGCATAATACAAGTAATTAAAAATTAGCAAGGTTGCACATAAGAGAAGTATAGAATGAGACAACTTTCTCTTCCAATACCCATTACTTATAGGTAGTGGTTGCTGTCTTAAAGGACTTCTTCTACCATTTGACTTTTATACACATATTCTTAAAATTGCTTAGCTCGTATGACAAGGATATGCAATGATCTTAGAATCCCTTGGCATCTCATATACCACAAGGATATCCTATGTCATATATTAATTACTCTTATCTAGTCCTTTGGATATTTTGTAGGAAATATTTTATCCTCTTGACTTTGACTTTTTATCCTTGACCGCATCTTATGTCCATAGGATGCTCTTTCATTATGCCAAAAGTCAATCCTTTGACCATTAGCAACTTATCTAAGATATTATCTTTTATTAAATAACTTATTCTATTTTTATTATTATCTATTTTTTTTTTATTTTTTTTATTCAATAAAAAGAAGCATCAAAGTGAAGATTCGGCTCTCTTTTTAATATAAGGCAAAGATACCTATTCTATTTAATGTGACAATGTGAGAAGCAATGTGAGAACTTGCTTCATTTCTAGAAATCCAGGTCATTTTGTACAAAATTGCTATAAGACCAGAAAAGAAAATAGAGAGAATACTAACAATGCATGTGATGAAAATAGAAGAGATGATTATACATTCATGGCAAGTGAAGGCACCTCTATGGCTACCATGTCTAAATGGATCATTGCTTCAGGTGCTACCAAACACATGAATCTATATAAGAGTTCATTTGACATTTATGAGGCTATTCCAGCAACAAAAGTTTAGTTAGGAGAGAATGGTATAGTGTAAGCCATTGGAATTGGCTCCATCATGGTGGAGATTATTGTGAAGAATCAAATGAAAAGCATCAGATTGAAGGAAGTGTTACATTTGCCAAAGATGAAGATGAACCTTCTTTCAGTGAGCAAACTTGTTTCACATGGTTGTAAGATGCAATTTGATATGAATGGATGCTTTGTGAAGATATTAGATGGAGATGATGTTTTGAAAGGCTTTAGAGATGGCAATCTCTACTTCATCAATTGTAACAAGGTGCATGGAGTTGAAATGGCGATATTTGCTGAATTTCCACAAGATCGAGACAAGTTTGGCATTTGGCATCAACATCTTCGTCATTTGAATGCCAAAAGTATAAAAGAGCTCCAATTCATAGTAAGTGGCTTAGATCTTGGTTAATCATGCATAAATCTTCTTTGTGAAGGTTGTATTCAAGGCAAACAATAAAGAGTTTCATTTCCAAGTAGAGTTGCAACACGTACAAGCAAGTTGTTGGAGATTGTACATTTAGATGTCTGTAGACCTATAAAGATGCCATCAATAGAAGGAGCAAGGTATTTTGTCACATTTATTGATGACTTTTCAAAGAAGCTGTGGATTTTCATCCTCAAAATTAAAAGTGAGTACTTTTCAAGGTTTAAGGAGTTTAAGGCACTAGTGAAGAAACAATGTGAGTACAAGATCAAGGTGTTCCTTATAAAGAATAGAGGTGAGTATTTGTCAAAGCATTTTGATGAGTATTTGAAGATTCAAGGTATTGCAAGACAAACCTTATAGAATGGATAGGAATTTTATGATTTACGATATATAATTTGTAGGATTAAGAATAGGCAATAAACCGATGAATGGCCAGTTTAGAAGGCAGAATGTATGAAGTAGTTAAAAAAAGTAATTATCATCAATTATATAGGAGTTAATATTGTCGAAATAAGTATAAATTGATTGTATATAGAAGAATTGAGGCCAGACTGTGATAGTACTAAGCCAGGATAAGCTTGGTGCTACCTCTTGTTATTTTTTTTGTAGAAGAAGAATAATAGATAGGTTCTGAATATTATAAAGTGCAATTCTGTAATAAAAGAAAGAATTGATTTACAATAAAAGATTGAAGGTGTATTGGTATGCTGAAATACCAACGGAGAAATATAAGTGAAAATTTGAAAGTAGAGAATTGGAGATGTTTTGTGAAGAATGAGTATGAATATGAAAAAATTATAATACATTGAATATTGAATCAAGGATGACCCACGAGAGGAAGTCCATAGAATCTGAATTGTGTGAAGTGATTTATTAGGAGTGATAGTCAATTTTGGAGTATTCATGTGTTTGGAATATAGGATAATTATATGCTGTAATTTTTTTGAGATATCGCAGTATTACATATTATTGTCATAAGTAAGAAGAGGAGAAGAGACAGTGAATACTTAAGTTGAGTTACTGCTTGCAATATTTTATTTATTAACAGAGTTATTGTTAGTATGTAGGAGACATTGTAACAATATTGGGATGTTTTAGTATAATCAAAAGGTGATTAGTTGTGTGACCTTAACAATTTAACTGAATGCGGTTAGTCTTTCTCTATTTTCAAATCTCCTTTTACAAGTTTACTCTAGGCAGTATCGATAGAGTAAGTAAAATAATAAATCATATTTTTGGCACCGCTATCAAAAAATTGACAATAGTATGAAGTATTAGGAATTAACTGCCAAACGAGTAGTTGAGGATGTTGCATAAAGAGGTTACAAAATTAGTCTTGGTTGGAAAGTGAAACCGAATATATAATTAAATTAGAAAAAAAAAGCAATGTCAATAATAAATGATAAAAGATTATGGTTAATAGGAATGAAAATATTGCTCTGAGAAAAATACGTCAGTTGAAAAGAAGACAGGAGGGAGCACAAGCAAGATATTTGTTGTGGAACAAGCAAGAACATAAGCTAAAAAGGAAGCGTCAATAGAGTTGGATTAAACCATAGTTACATGCCTGTCAGGACATCCAAGCATATCCAAAATATGAAAGATCTTTAATATTTCAGAAATATGTATCGTTAAGGAAATTGCCAAGAGCACTCATAGGTAATTTGGCAAATAGTCCAACATATCTCTTAAGTCCATTAACGGAAAGAGAATGGAACACAGAAGAATTGGCTACTCTATTGGATACTTTTTCAATAGTGGATATAGCTGATTGTAGCAAAACTAGTTCTTCACAATGGCATGTATTGCTTACCAATAAGGATCAATTTAGCGTGTTTTAAAATTTGTTGTTTTCACTTCAATTTCAACCAATAAAATTATTTAAAGATAATAATAATAAATTACGGAGGCCTGGAAGTCCAAAAAAGATAAATAAGAGAGGCAGCATTTATTTTAATAAAGAATTGAGTGGAACATTATCACCTTCAATAGTGGTGGGGGGTCCAGTAGTTCTAATTGCGGTCCAAATGGGTGCAATGGATGATCGCACAACTAGCGTAGGTCCATTATCTACCTTTAGAGGTCTGCCAGAAGCAGACCCAGATCAACACTTATCTCAATTCTTGACTGCATGTGTAGCCAATAATAATAGAACTGAAGATATATGATTAAGATGGCTGTTAGCAACCTTAAAAAATACAACATTTGAATAATATAATTGCCAATCCATGGGACAATTTTTTGATTGAGAGGCATTGAAAAAAATATTTTTGACTCATTTTTTTATCTATAAGATTTGAAGAAAGTCGTAGGGAAAGATTAATGAATATCAGAATGGTACCAAGAGAAGCAGTGCAGTCATATTATGGCCGAGTAGCAGATATCCTTTGTAAATGATCAAATAACCAAATGCGAGATTTGTTTGTTATGTCTATATTGTTTAATGGACTATATCCATCAAAATTGAAGATGTTTGTAAAGGAGGCCCAATTTGTGACTGTGGCTACCTTGCTAAGATATGAGAAGAATATCATTATGATTAATTCTTAACCACAAGAGCCATAATGATTCCATCTCAAGGAGGGTATCAAATACCAACCTGAAATGAAACAATGGGCAGTTATCCAAGAATGATTGATTACAGCGCAATTTTAAGTGTTAATCCGCAAAAGATAGTGAATGTTGTTTCATTGCAGGTTGTACCACCAACAACTGCAGTTTCGTATTTCCTATACTCTCCATATCAAAAACCAATATCTATAAAAGAGTTATCTAATAAACTAGTATCAAAGGATCTAAATGAGACTTTGTTGTTAACTTTGACAAAGAAGATGGATGAATTGGCTGTTAATTTGGCAAAGGATAAGAAAAAGAGGCATAAATCGACTAATATGCATCCCAATATTTGGTGCAATAATTATAAGAGATAAGGCCATTTGGTAACAGAATGTTCTTCACTACCCCAAATGACTGTGCAATATATATTTTGTAGGGATAAGCGTATAACCACCAATTGTTGAAATTTAAGAAAACAAGAATAGTTTGGTAATCAGACCATGATTCAACTAACTTCATAGAATGTTAATCAAGTTCAAATAAGAAATAGATTTGGCTGAAACAAAAAATTTCCAATTAAATAAAATAGAAATTTCTTTAATTTTTAAAATTTTGAGTATAACCAAGAAGGTGATCCCAATTCTCAAGGTTTTGTGCAAAATCAGCAAGGACACTTCCAATATCCATCTATTTAGAATCCAATTTCAGATCCTACAATACTAACTGGTCAGCTGGGATCTTTTATCCATCTAACTTGGAACAAGCCTAGCCAGTATATATCAGTTAAAATGCACAATATTCCTGATGGAGGTAGAAGAAGACCACTTTGATGTTATCATTACATATAGATAGGACATTATGCTAATAAATATTCTAATCCAATAGCCAATAATGATTATACTCTAATATGTGGAAATTATAAGTAATTTGGACATACTTACCAACAGTGCAATGCTCTGTTTAATGTTAATAATCGAGATCAGTGTATCCAGCTATAAAATAAGATAGAGGATATTTTTTGAGTTCTACAAGATTCTCTGATAAATTGAGTGGAATGCATCCATGCAATACTTACTTGGGTCCAACAAAAAGAGAAAGATCCAATTCAAAAATTATGAGTACTAGTTGCGAAAAATCAATTTAATTTATTGGATGGTACTCTAAATTTAACACCAATACCAAATATATTACCAATGTTGGGATCCAATTCATCTATGCAACTTGAAGATGTCCTTAGTCTCAAGATATTAATTCAACCTAAACCAGTACTGATATTTACAAAATTTTAAGAGCCATCTTATCCATTAAAAGATCCTCACATGGACAAGAATTCCAACAAAGTCCATTAAGTAGTTCTAATTCCAAACTCGGTAAAAAAATTATCTCAAGGGATTAAATTGAAATCAATAAAATAAAGGAGGGCCTTGGAAATCATTGCCAATATGAAATTATATAATATTATAAAAGATTTGGATGAAATTAAACCTTCTATTACAATGAAGCAATTATTAGCAGTCGTGCTAGAATATTGTTCTTATTGAGATAAATAAGTAATAATAAAAGTAGAATATATTATCTTGTAGAAGATATTACCTTAGGTAAATTGCTAATGGTCAAAGGATTGACTCTTGGCATATAGAAAGGACATCCTACGGATATAGGATGCGATCAAAAATTAAGAGTCAAAGTCAAGAGGATAAAGGATCTACTAAGGAATATCCAAAGAATAGGTAAGAGTCATTAGTGCATGGCATAGGATACCCTCGAGGTACGCAAGATGCCAACGGATCCTAAGGGACATGTAAGTCAAAGTCAAAGAGTGGAAGTTGACCATTAGGGCAGCAGTGTTTGGAAGAGAGAGCTTCCTTTGTGTGCAACCTTGCTGATTTGTACTCATACTTACTTGTGTTATGCTTATGGTGTTTCTTCAATAGGTTATGGGCCCACACACACTTTGTTGTGTTATTCAAGTAAGTTTAAGGCATTCTCTTGTTGTTGCTCTTGTGTGGAATAGATCTTATGGTAGTTGCATTCTCTTGTTGTTGTCTTCTTCTCTGCTGTATGATCTTAACTTCTTATTTGGCATGAGGAGGTGCTGATATTATCATACATATCTAACATCTCTTTGTGGGTTCTCTACTCCTTCAATAGTGAGTTGGAGAGCATATTGAAAGACCTTGATAGTGTCTTTGTTGAGTTGTTGAAGTTAGTTGGACTAACATTCATTTTTCATGAGATTGTGATTTGAGAGAAAGATTGAAGTTGCTTGTGAGGTTGATGAGAGTGCTCATAGTGATTAGAAACTTCAAAAGTTGAGTTGAGAGTGTTTTGAGTGAAAAACCACTCTTTTGTTCACAAGAGGGCATTCTGAGATTTTGCTTGTGCAAAATTGTTTTGGTGTTTATAAACACATAAAGACTCCTTTTCTTGATATTTTTTGATACACTACTCCTTAGACATGGCTTCTAGTGAGGGTGAAGGTTTGAGAGTGATTGAGAAGTTTAGAGGCAACAATTTCTACCATTGGAAGGTCAAAATGGAGCTTTTGTTGGCGTCTTTGGACCTTTGGGACATTGTTGATGAAAGTGAAGACCCTCCAAGCATGGATGCTGATATCAAGGAGCACAAGGACTTCAAAAGACGTGAAAAGAAGGCTTTTGGCATGATTGCCACCAATTTGGATGAAGCCAACTTTTCTCACATCATCTCTTGCAAAGGACCAGCGGAAGCATGGAAGACTCTTTGCAACATTTATGAGAGCAAGAACTTGTCCAACATCCTCTTCACAAGGAGGAAATTCTTCACTTGCAAGATGGAAGAAGGTGAAGACCTCATGGCTCATGTCAATAAGGTAAAGGCTCTTGCAAACCAACTAGCAATTGTTGACAAGCCTTTAGAAGATGGTGATATTGTCATGACCTTGCTCATGAGCCTTCCCGAGTCCTACAACTACCTTATTGTAGCATTGGAGTCCATAAGGATCAAGGAACTCACCATGGACTATGTGACGGCAAGACTTGCACATGAAGTGACCAAAAGGAAGGAAAAGGAGCATCATAGTGAAGATTCGGCTCTCTTCTCAAGACAAGGCAAAGGTAGCTATTCCTACCAACGTGATAATGTAAGAAGCAATGTAAAAACTTGCTTCATTTGTGGAAAACCAGGTCACTTTGCACGAAATTGCTACAAGGCCAAGAAAGGAGAGAGAGAGAATGCAAACAATGCTCGTGATGAAGTTGGAGGAGATGATTATGCATTCATGGCAAGTGAAGGCACTTCCATGGCTGCCATGTCCAAGTGGATTGTTGATTCGGGTGCTACCAAGCACATGACTCCATACAAGTGTTCATTTGACACTTATGAAGCAATTTCAGCAACAAAGGTTTGGTTAGGAGACAATGGCATGGTACAAGCTATTGGAATTGGCTCCATTGTGGTGGAGATTGTTGTGAAGAACCAAACCAAGAGGATCAGATTGAAAGAGGTCCTACATGTGCCAAAGATGAAGAAGAACCTTCTTTCGGTGAGCAAACTTGTTTCAAGTGGTTGTAAGGTGCAATTTGATATGAATGGATGCTTTGTGAAGACAATGGAGGGTGATGATGTTTTAAAGGGCTTTAGAGATGGCAACCTCTACTTCATCAATTGTAAAAAGGTCAATGGAGTTGAAGTGGCGGCATTTGCTGATTTTCCACAAGATCAAGATAAGTTTGGCATTTGGCATCGACGCCTTGGTCATTTGAATGCCAAAAGCATGAAGGAGCTCCAATCCATGGTAAGTGGTTTAGATCTTGGTCAATGCTACAACAATGCTACCACACTTGCTTGTGAAGGTTGTATTCAAGGCAAGCAACAAAGGGCTTCATTTCCAAGTGGAGTTGCAACACGTGCAACTAAGTTGTTGGAGATTGTACATTCGGATGTTTGTGGACCTATGAGGACGCCATCAATAGGAAGAGCAAGGTACTTTGTCACATTCATTGATGATTATTCAAGGAAGGTGTGGATCTTCATCCTTAAAACCAAGAGTGAGTGTTTGTCAAGGTTTAAGGAGTTTAAAGCACTTGTGGAGAAACAATGTGAGTGCAAGATCAAGGTGTTGCGCACGGACAATGGAGGTGAATACATGTCAAAGCATTTTGATGAATATTTGAAGATTCAAGGTATTGCAAGACAAACCTCCACTCCTTACACTCCACAACAAAATGGAGTTGCTGAAAGAGCAAATCGAACCATTGTGGAGATGGAAAGGAGTATACTTCATGCTCAAAACCTTGGACATGAATATTGGGTGGAAGCCATGGTAAATACAATGTATACAAGAAATAGATGTCCTGCAAGTGCACTTACATCAATGACTCCACAAGAAGCTTGGAGTGGGAAGAAACCTTGTGTTTCACATATGAGGACTTTTGGATGTGTTGCTTATGCAAAGGTACCAGATTGTATGAGGTCCAAACTTGATGCAAAAGGTACAAGATGTGTGTTTCTTGGATATTGTGAAGGTACCAAGGCATATAGGCTAATGTGCTTGGATTCCAAGAAGATTATCAAAAGTCGAGATGTTGAGTTTTTAGAGCATAAGAGTGCTTGTGAGCACTTGGAGATGTGTCCAAGTGGGAGTAATGGTGGATTTGTGGACACATCTTCAAATTCAGCAAAGAGAGAAGAAAATGAAGCCATTGAGGATGGTGATGAAGGTAAAGAGCCAAAGAAGGTAGAGAAGAAGGTCTCTAGTATAGTTAAAACCAATGATGAAAGAAATGAAGATGTTGAAGATGATGATGATGATGAGGAGTACCAACCTTTGAATGAGAAGAAACAAGGCTTATGACAAAAGGAAGTTGGAAGAGTACATGGAGGTGAATCTTCTTCAAATGAAAGGAGATATCCTATGAGAGAAAAAAGACCACTTGGTGAATGGTGGAAGAACCACATCTTTCCTCAAGTAAGTGAAGAACATGCTAATGTTGCACTCCTTGCTGATCCATTGACTTTATGTGATGCAATGAAGTCCACAGATGCTATGAAGTGGGAGAAGGCCATGAAAGAAGAGTACAAATCACTCATGGACAATGGAACATGGGAATTGATTCAACTTCCATCAAATCGGGCTTTAATTGGTTGTAAGTGGGTGTTTAGAACCAAGAGGGATGCAATGGGCAATATTGTGAGATATAAAGCAAGATTAGTTGCTAAAAGATACTCACAAGTTGCTGGTGTTGATTTCAATGAGACATATGCTCCCGTGGCCAAATTCACCACTATTAGAACCATTGTGGCAATTGGGGCAGCAATGGACTTGGAGAT
The DNA here is from genome assembly GCA_036785485.1 of Physcomitrellopsis africana. Classification (NCBI taxonomy): domain Eukaryota; kingdom Viridiplantae; phylum Streptophyta; class Bryopsida; order Funariales; family Funariaceae; genus Physcomitrellopsis; species Physcomitrellopsis africana. The sequence goes on along the minus strand of JAWRVF010001255.1, from coordinate 27,571 downwards.
GCATCAAATGGATGTGAAGACGGCTTTCTTGAATGGAGAATTGGAAGAAGACATCTACATGGATCAACCTCAAGGATTTGTTGAAGAAGGCAAGCAACATCTTGTTTGTAAGTTGAACAAATCATTGTATGGGTTGAAACAATCACCAAGAGCATGGTACCAACGGATTGACACATTCTTTGTGAATGAAGGATTTGTGAGGAGTGAAGCTGATCATTCCATGTATGTGATGCAATCAAAAGAGTTCTTATTGATTGTAATCCTCTATGTTGATGATTTGATCATCTTAACCAATACCTTAAAGATGATGGATTGGTTAAAGACTAAATTTATAAAAGAGTATGAGATGAGTGATTTGGGAGAGCTTCACTATTGTTTAGGAGTGGAATTTGTAAGAGATCGTGCTAAGAAGACCATTACAATGAGCCAGAGGAAGTACATTGAAGAAGTGTTGAAACGATTCAACATGGAAGATTGCAAACCCATTGGAACACCATTGGAGGCAAATTTGAAGTTGATGAAGCTTACGGATGAGGAGTTTGCTGAAGTTGAAGGTGAAATGCAAGGTGTTCCATACAAGGCAGCAGTAGGTTCTCTCATGTATGCAATGGTTGGCACAAGGATGGATCTTGCATATGCGGTAAGTGTTGTGAGTCAACACATGTCAAAGGCTGGACCAATCCATTGGGCAATCATCAAGAGGATCATGAGGTACTTAAAAGGCACATTAAACTTCAAATTGTGCCTTGGAGGTAATAATACTACTTTGCATGGTTATTGTGATGCGGATTGGGCAGGAGATGCAAATGATAGAAGGTCAACAACGGGATATGTATTCTTTGTTGGAGTGGGAGCAATTTCATGGAATTGTAGGAGACAACCAACAATTGCAAGGTCTACAATGGAGGCGGAGTACATGGCAGCAAGCCATGGAGCAATGGAAGCAATTTGGTTAAGACAAGTTTTGGAGGACATTGGACTTGTGCAATTGGAAGCAACTCCAATGAAGTGTGACAATCAAGGATGCCTTGCTTTTGCAAAGAATCCAAAGCATCATTCAAGAACCAAGCACATTGACATTCAACATCACTTCATACGAGAGAAGATTGAAATGGGAGTGATTGACATGAAGTATTGTCCTACGGAAGACATGCTTGCTGATTTGTTGACAAAGGCATTAGTGAAGGATAGGCATGTCATGTTGACAAAGGCATTAGGTTTGAAAGCCTTTGACAATTAGCAAAGTGGGAGTATTGAGATAAATAAGTAGTAGTAAAAGTAGAATATATTACCTTGTAGAAGATATTACCTTAGGTAAATTGCTAATGGTCAAAGGATTGACTCTTGGCATATAGAAAGGACATCCTACGGATATAGGATGCGATCAAAAATCAAGAGTCAAAGTCAAGAGGATAAAGGATCTACTAAGGAATATCCAAAGAATAGGTAAGAGTCATTAGTGCATGGCATAGGATATCCTCGAGGTACGCAAGATGCCAACGGATCCTAAGGGACATGTAAGTCAAAGTCAAAGAGTGGAAGTTGACCATTAGGGCAGCAACCACCACCTATAAGTATCAGGTGTTTAGAAGAGAGAGTTATCTCATTCGACACTTCTCTTTGTGTGCAACCTTGCTGATTTGTACTCATACTTACTTGTGTTATGCTTATGGTGTTTCTTCAATAGTTCTATATTGAATACCTCATTAATACGATGTAAAATTTGTAATAAAATAATTCATGAAGTTAGTTTAAATCTTGATTTGGGAGCACCAACTATCGATGTATCAATTGATGGTATTCTCATTCTTGGAGTTATAGTGGATGGTGGCTCTAGTGTAAACTTAATGAATGCCAATACAATGGAAGAGTTGGATTTAAAACAATTATTACCCACGACATTGGTATTGAAAATAGCAGATTATAATAGGGTGAAAACAATGGGTATCTTACACAATATTGACATTGTAATTGCTAGAATCACGTATGAAATTGATTATATTAATTTCCAAATTCAGAGTTCCACTTTACCATATCTAATTTTATAAGGTCGATTGTGGCTATATCAAGCCAAAGCTAAAAATAATTGAGGCTGAAGAACATTAATTATTGGGAAGGATAGAGACAAGATTATTTTAGAAATGTATCCAGTTCAAAATCTTGGGAAATCTCAAATTATAGGCTCAGAAGCAACGTCTGATGATGAGCGCCAATCTGAAGCTGAATATGACAAAATTAATAATGCAATGCGAGTTGGTAAGGATCCAATTCACATGCAGAAGCAAGGCGTTGTCGTGAAGTAAATACATCCTTATATAAAAACCTTGCTTAACTTTCTTTCCTTTAAAATTTTATTAAGTTCTTTCTTTCTTCTGTCCAATCTAAGTTTTTATATAATTTTGAGAAAATTTTTTCACTTTCTTTCTTTTTCTTTGGCTAAATTTTTATTTTATCTTTAATCTTAACTTTAACTTTGATTTAGCCTTGAAAACTTCTTTTATTTCTTTTACCTTTTTTCCAATCTTAGATTTTAATAGATTCAGGGTTATATTTATAGATATAAAGAGTTTTGACTTTGAGATTGAATTTAGGATTTTATTAAAGATAAATAGAAATTTGGATGTCAATAATCGGCTACCATTAATGGTACTAACTTGAAGGATTAGATTTGGTGTTTTTATAATTTAAACTATTAATTGTTGACTTGGACTTTGAAGACCTTGGCTATGACTTCTTTGACGAGCTTAGGAGAGAAGAGGATAAGGTTTTTTGGCAAGTGTAGGGAGGTATTCAAAGAGAGCTTCTTCTTGGCATGAATTCAGGTGGTAGAAATACATGATTTGGAGCTTAGATGAAAGTGATATGCTTGTTTGAACTTAGGCTACTAATATGACACCTACTATCACTTTTCTGGGTATATTAGGAGTTTTAAGATATTAGTAGGAAATCAAGAAGTTGGATTACAAACTAGACTTCAAGCTAAATATTTTATGTCTAAGAATTGATAGAAATGAGTCTAGAATGAGTGAGATATGGCTCATTAAAACTAGCAAATTAAACTAGGATTTTGAAAAAGTTAGATAAATAGAAGGATTTGCTTTAAGCTAGAACTTGAGTTTCAAGATGAATTTGAAGCTTAATTTTTGTGTACATATCACTTTGACTATAAAGAATCTATGTCTAAAATCTCATATCAATTGAGACATTGATTAGAGAGTAATGGCAAATTTTATTCTTAGGTATCTAGGGTTTTGACTTTTAAAAGTACCTGATAAGGATTTGGTGATACCAATCAATTTGTTGACAACAAATTTGGAGCAGAAATTTTTTGTGATAATGATCAAAGTTATAAGTTTTATGCTTCTAAATTTTGAGCTTATTTGAATGGCTGGATCTCAAATTATGAATTTTCAAGTTTCTAGTTGGGATTTGACTTTCAAAAGTACTTGCCAAGGATTTGGTGATATCTAACGATTGGTAATGAATTCACGGCTCAAAAATTTTGTGACAAAGATCAAAGGTATGAACTATGTTTTTCCAAATTTTAAGCTTATTTGAATGACTAGATCTCAAATTATGAATTTTTAAGTTTCTAGTTTGGTTTTTACTATACTTCCAAAGTTTGAACTTATTTAAACGGCGGGATTTTGATTTATAAATTTTCAAGCCTCTGGTTTGTTGATTTATTACATACATGGTTTTGCGACTATAAAAAAAAAATTTAAGAAAGTTTGTGCATATTGGATCCAACTAGATTGTAAAGATGGACCTTGCATCTACTCAAAGCAGACTTTTGCCAAGACAGCGTGTTATACCAATATGGAGGACTCGGGGAATATTTATTGTATTAGGAGGATGCAGCAAATTCTGACAATGTCATCGTAGACTGGATGAATAATTGTGTGATAAATGAAATCAATACATTAGAAATATAATTGGATAGTTTTAATTTATTGGATCATATAAAGGATTCAGCGTAAGAGAGGCAAATCAAACCAGAGGTTGATGAAGAACCTATGTGCCAATCCATTAACTTGGATTCCAATGAAATATTCCAAATTATCAAAGTATACATCGATATTATAGATATAGAACTGAGAAATTGAAAAGAATTCTTTCTCCATCATAAATCTGCTTTTATTTAGTCATATGCGGATTTAAAAGATATTCTTGCCGACATTTGTGAGCATCAAATTACCTTAGAGGAGGATGCTACACTAATTCGTCAAAGACAACACCGCCTTAATCCAAAATATTCTCTCATGGTCAAGGAGGAAGTAGATAAACTTTTAGACGTGGGCTTCATATATCCAGTTCCGTATAGTGAATGGATTTCACCAATTGTGATGGTGCCAAAGAAAAATGGAAAAATCTAAATCTATGAAGATTTATTATAAATTAAATGCGGCAACTAAAAAAGATTATTTTTCTTTACCTTTTATGGATAGTATACTGGACGCAATAGTTGGGCATGAATGTTATTCCTTTTTGGACTGATTTTTGGATTATAATCAAATAAAAATTACAAAAGAAGACCACTTGAAGACCACTTTTATTATAGATTGGGGCACATTTGCTTATAAAATGATGCCATTTGGATTATATAACGCCTCGGCCACATTTCAAAGGATAATGATGCAAGCATTTCAGGATTATTTATAATTATTGATGGAGATATTTTTAGATGATTTTTACACATTTAATACGATAACAAACCATTTGGAATATCTTGGTAAATATTTCGACCAATGTGATAAAAATGGGATATCTTTGAATTCTAAGAAGTGTCTATTTGGCGTACCATCGGAAAAGCTTTTGAAACACATTATTTCCTTGGCTGGTATTGCTTTTGATCCAGATAAAGTTACTTGTATATTGGCTTTATCAAAGCTAGAAATAGTGTCGAGTATTTGTGATTTTGTAGGCCGTGTCAGCTATTATCGGCGATTCATTCATTTATTTATAGTAATATGTCAACTGTTAACAAATCTCTTAAAGAAACTACCATTAGATAGATCTAGCCTGATTTGGACTAAAAAATGTATAGTTGTACTCGAGGAATTAAAACAAAAATTGGTGTCAGCACCAATACTTGTTGCACTTTGTTGGACGAAACTATTTCATATTTATGTTGATGCCTTGAATGTTGCTATTGGATCTGTGTTAAAAAAAAGATAAAAAGAATTTGAATCATCCTATCTGTTATGCTAGTCAATAATTTATTGTTACAAAATGAAATTACACTATGACTAAATGGGAAGCCTTGGGCATGATCTATTTTGTCCAAAATTTTTGGCATTATTTGCTTAGTTATCCATTTGTAATTCATGTCAATCATGATGCTCTTAAGTATATGATTAATAAACCTCAATTGAGTGGATGCATTGCTTGATGGATGTTACTCCTTCAAGAATTTTATTTTACTATTAATGTTTGACCAAGAAAGAAACATGCCAATACAAACATTTTTTCCACTTGTCCAATATATTAGATAACAATCTTATCAATGATACACGTTTTGATGTGGAATTATTTGCCGTTGACATGATCACCTCAGAATATAGTGAATTGATTTAGTATCTAACATTTCAATTATTTCTTCCAACACATAGTGAAAAACTTAAGAAATACTTGATTTTGAAAAGTGCGCCGGATACGATGATTAAAGACGCCTTATATAAACAAGGGCAAGATGGAATTTTACGTTGCTGTATTTTTCAAAGTGAAGTACGTATTATATTAGAAGGATGCCATTTGGATAATTGTAGAAGGCATTTTGCTGATGATAACACTACTTGCAAAGCTTTAATAGTTGGATATTGGTGGCCAACAATGTTTTCAGATGCACACCAATATGTCCAATGTTGTGATCCTTGTCAGCATATTGGTAGATCTACTAGAACTTCTACCATGCCATTGGTACCAATTTTGGCTCAAGCACTGTTTGAAAAATGGGATATTGATTTTGTAGGACCAATTGTACCAACCTCACAAAATAGCCATAAAAGATATATTTTGGTAGTGATTGATTATGTAACAAAATAGACTGAAGCGATAACAACAAAAAATGATAATGCTAATACAGTAGCCATATTTTTATATGAGAATATTATCACTCAATTTGGGTGTCTCAAAGAGTTGGTTAGTCATCACAAAATCTATTTTATTAATTTTATAATTACAGCTTTGACAACTAAATACAAGATTAAACATCAAAAGACAATCCCAAATCATCCTTGAGCCAAGGAGCAAATTGAAAAGACCAATGGTATTTTGTATAAAATTTTAACTAAGACGGTGTTTGGTGAGGGAACAGACTAGGATATAAAATTGTTTGAAGCTTTGTAGGCGTATCGTACTGCATATAAAGTGACTACCAATTCCACACCGTTCTAATTGATATACGGGCAAGATGCAATATTACCAATTAAATTGAAAGTTTTGAGTTTAAAAATTATATTGGATGAACATCTTGGTGACAAGGAATCCCTCTAATATCGGTTAGCACAATTAAAAAAATTGGATGAAGTTAGGGCTATGGCTCTTTTAATTATTGAAACTACACAATGCCATCCTAAAAATTATTATGATAGTAAATTATGCCGTAAATCTTTTATGCCCAATGATCTAATATTTCTTTATGATAGCCGCTTTCACATTTTTTTAGAGAAATTCCAAGTCCGTTGGCATGGACTGTATTGAGTAATTGAAGCCTTTCTTAATGGTTCAATTCAATTGGAAGATTTTATGGGTATTCAATTTACCACCCGAATTAACAAAAATCAGTTACATCTTTATTTTATGTAAACTTGGGATGGATTTTAAAAATTGGGAGGGAAGAAGGTGTACCTGTTCATGATAGATTACTTATATTGAAGGTGCATGATGGTTAGAAAAGATAGCTGATGGTCACTTTTGGATCCTAATACAGACTAGTTAGAAAAATCAAAAGTGATGATTTGGTACACTGGATTAAGGATTGTTGATTCAAATCCCGAGTAAAAGGTTAGGAGCGGGGCACTTAGTGGAAGTTTTCATTAGCATTCTGAACTTGGTTGTTCGAGCATATGCTTATTGGAGTATAGAATTTTTTACAGTCAGAGAATAACATTAGTACAAGGAAGAAGTACATAGCAAGCATTATACAATGTCGATGGAAAGGTTGAAGAGAGCTGCGGACAGAGAAGAAATTGTTCGAAACGTGAGAAGTAAGAATAACTTGCAATCGCCGTCTCTAGTCGTGATCATCAACATAGAGCCAATGAAATTGGAAATCTGTTGGTTCCTACAAAAACAAAGAGATTTTAAAATTGTACAAATGTATGTGTTTTTGCGAGGGTCAGATATCTTGCTACCAATTGATGTAGAATTGGTGGCAGAGTATATAGAAAATTATGACATAGAGGATGGTTTGAGTGTAGTAAAGGGGAGAATAATTAGAATCAATGAGAATACCTTATAGAAGATATTATATCTATCAATAGGTGAGCTTGCGATAGGCATTGAAGTGTCTAGTGACTTCAAATTGAGAAGCTACTTCAAAAGAGACAAGTCATCATTTGAAAAGAATCAAGGTTGAAAAGTGGCGGAGATACTTATACTAGAGCTTGTGGAGTGAATGCGATTTATTTAGAAGTAGTTAAGCTTGAATCGACATACCACATACATGTCCAAATGCTTATTGTTTGCTACAATTGGAACACTTGAAGGCATGGTGTTTAATGGGACAGCCTTTGTAGCAATCCGTATCCATACAAAGATGGGAGCCAAGTGAAAAATGGACAAATTTGCATCTTTGCTATGCTCCAATTACGTGCACTCTGTTATTACATATACGTTAAGTCAACCAGTAGTAGAGAAAAATGTATCTTCTCTAGTGCCGTAACAAGGTATGTAGAGTTTATCAGTTAGTCTAGGGATAGTGGTGCACAAAATTGGAGAATCAAGTAGATTGCAGGAACGAGAGGCTATCTTGGTCACTACACCAAGGCGGGTTCTAATTCATGCAGTGATTGAGAGGATGGCTGAGGCTCTAGTTTTGAACATCGGAATATTGGAAGAAAAGAACCTCACGGAAGTAATATTGAGTCAAATTTTCCAATTGTAGCTTATCATAAGTCAATTGGAAGGAAATTTAAGGCAACAATTGGAGTCAAGTAGGAAAGAGATAATAGAGAAAAGCCGCCGAATTGTGGAACAAGGTCACCTTATTAGAGCAAAGACAGAATCGAAGCTGGCATTGGAGCAAAAATTAGCAGAGGAAAAGAAAAATTGTGCGAATGATAAAGATTGCACTCAAAGAATCTTGAATGGCCAAAACCAAGAATTAATAGAGAATTGCAGGACATGGAATTTGCAACAAGAAGCATTAAAGTATCAATTGCAAGCAGAACGTGAGATAGTAGCAAAATTGAAAGAAAAAAAGGTAAAATTAGGAGACCAATATAGAATTGAAACGCATAAGTTGTAGGCAGAAATTACTGCCTTGAAGGATGAAGTGGCAAAATTAGAGGGCGATTAAGCCATAATCGTTCAGCCACAGGTATCTGTTCTGCCAATTTTGAATATTAGTGAGTTAGAAGAGAAGATAAAGGAACAAGAGCATCAATTAGACACAAAAGATGTCAGAATTCTACAATTGGAGGCTCAAGTTTAAAAATTGGAAGCGAATAACAAAGATTTATTAGTCCAATTGAAGAGCAACCATGTAGATTTATTGAAGGAAGATGAGGACTTATCATTAGAGCCAGACGCAGAGGAACCTTCTATAGAGAATCTAAGAGCATCCCATTCTAAAGAGCCAGCTTCATAATTAAAAGTTCATTTTACCAAATCTTTGTTTGCAAGGATGCTGCACGATTAGAAGTGGGGCTATGTAGAATGGATAGGAATTTTATGATTTATAATACATAGCTTGTAGGATTAAGAATAGGCAATAAGCCATGGAGTCTGAATTGTATGAAGTGATTTATTAGGAGTGATAGTCAATTTCAGAGTATTCCTGTGTTTGGAATATGGAATAATTATATGCTATGTTTTTTTTGAGATATCGCAGTATTACATATTGTTGTCATAAGTAAGGAGAGGAAAAGAGGCAATGAATATTTAAGTTGGATTACTGCTTGCGATATTTTATTTGTTAACAAAGTTATTATTAATATGTGACAAACATTGTAACAAAATTGGGATGTTTTAATGTAATCAAAAAGCAGTTAGTTGTGTTATCTTAATAATTTAATTCAATGCAGTTAGTCTTTCCTTGTGCTTGAATTTTCCTTTATAAGTTTATTCTAGGTAATATTGATAGAGTAAATAAAACAATAAATCACAAACTTCTACTCTTTATACTCCTCAAAAAAATGGAGTTATTGAAAGAGTAAATCAAACTATAATGAAGATGGCAAGGAGTATGCATTATGCTTAAATCTTTGAGTATGAATTTTTGGCGGAAGTTGTAGTCAATGCAATATATACAAGGAATAGGTGTCCTACAAATGCACTCACATGAATGACTTTACAAGAAGCTTGAAGTGGGAGAAAATCTTGTGTTTTATATTTGAGGACTTTTTGATGCATTACTTATGCAAAGGTACCAAATTGTATAAGGTTCAAATTTGATGCAAAAAGTACAAAATATGTATTTTTTGGATATTGTGAAGATACAAAGGCATATAAGCTAATATTTTTGGATACCAAGAAGGTCATTAAAAGTCATGATGTTGAATTTGTAGAGTATAAGAATACTTGTGAGTACTTAGAGATGTGTCCAAGTAGGAGTAATGGTGTGTTTGTAGACACATCTTCAATTTCAATAAAAAAAGAAGAAGAAGATGAAGACAACTTCCACTCTTTGACTTTTATACACATACTCCTAGGATCCTTTGGCTTGTATCACAAGGATATATAATGATTTTAGGATGCCTTGATATCTTACATACCATGAGAGTATCCTATGCCATATATTAATTATTCTTACTTAATCTTTTGGATATTTTCTAGTATATATTTTATCCTCTTGACTTTGACTCTTTGCCCTTGATTACATCCTATGTCCATAGAATGACCTTTCTATATATTAAGAGTCAATCCTTTGACCATTTATAAACTACTTAAGATAATATCTTTTATTAGATAATTTATTTTATTTTCACTATTATCTATTTATTTCAACATATATCTCAACAATCTCAATACAGATTGTTGTAAAGAATCAAATGAAAAGGATCACATTGAAGGAAGTCTTACATGTGTCAAAGATAAAGAAGAACCTTCTTTTGGTGAACAAACTTATTTCACATGGTTGTAATATACAACTTCATATAAATGGATGCTTTGTGAAGATATTGGATAGAGATGATGTTTTGAAAGGCTTTAGAGATGGAAAATTCTACTTCATCAATTATAATAAGGTGAACGGAGTTGAAGTGGTGGCATTTGTTGAATTTCCACAAGATCAAGATAAAATTGGCATTTGGCATCAATGCCTTAGTCATTTGAATGCCAAAAGTAGGAAGGAGCTCTAATCCATGGTTAATAGTTTAGATCTTGGTCAATTATGTAACAATGCCACAACTCTTACTTATGAAGCTTGCATTCAAGGCAAACAATAAAAAGCTCTATTTCAAAGTGGAGTTGCAATAGATGCAAGCAAATTATTGGAAATTGTGCATTTGGATGTTTTTGGATCCATGAAGATGCCATTATTGGAAAGAACAAGGTAATTTATAATATTTATTGATGATTTTTCAAGGAAGGTGTGGATTTTCATCCTCAAAACCAAGAATGAGTGTTTTTCAAGGCTTAAGGAGTTTAAGGTACTTGTAGAAAAACAATGTGATTGTAAGATTAAGGTGTTGCGTACAGACAATGGAGGTGAGTATTTGTCGAAGCATTTTGATGAGTATTTGAAGATTCAAGGTATTGCAAGATAAACCTCTATTCCTTACACTCCACAACAAAATGGAGTTGCTGAAAGAACAAATCGAACTATTGTGGAGATGGCAAGAAGTATATTTCATGTTTAAAATCTTAGGCATGAATTTTAGTTGGAAGGTTTGATAAATAGAATGTATATAAGGAATACGTATCCTAAAAATGCACTCACATCAATGACTCTACAAGAAGCTTGGAGTAGGAGAAAACCTTATATTTCATGCATGAGGATTTTTGGATGCATTGCTTATGTAAAGGTATTAGATTGTATGAGGTCCAAATTTAATGTAAAAGATACAAAATGTATATTTCTTGGATATTTTGAAGATACTTAGGCATACAAGCTAATTTGTTTGGATACCAAGAAGATTATAAAAAGTTGTGATATTGAATTTGTAGAGTATAAGAGTGCTTGTGAGCACTTGGAGATGTGTCCAAGTGGGAGTAATGGTATGTTTGTGGACACACCTTCAATTTCAATAAAGAAAGAAGAAGAAGATGAAAACAATGAAGATAGTAGAGATACAAATCAACATGAAGAGCCAAAGAAGATGAAAAAAAAATATATACAATTGATAAGATAAGCAATAAAAAAGTTGAAGATGATGATGATGATGATAAAAAATAGCAACTTTTAAATGAGAAGAGATAAATTAAAAGGAAAAGAAAGTTGGAAGAGGCCATGGAATGCATCAAGGTGAATCTTTTTGAAATGAAAGGAGATATCCTACAAGAAAAAGAAAACCACTTGGTCAATGATAGAAGAATCACATCTTTACTCAAATAAGTGAAGGACATGCTAATATTTCACTCCTTGCTCATCTATAACATTATGTGATGTATTGAAGTCCATGGATGCATTAAAGTAGAAGAAGGCCATAGAAGAAGAGTTCAAATCTCTCATAGACAATGGAACATGAGAATTGATGCAACTTCTACCAAATCAATCTGTAATTAGTTGAAAGTGGGTATTTAGAACCAAGAGGGATGCATTGGATAATATTGTAAGATATAAATTAAGATTAATTGTTAAAAGATACTTACAAGTTGCTGGTATTGATTTTAATAAGACATTTGCTCCCGTGGCCAAATTCACCACCATTAGAACTATTGTAGCAATTGAGGCAACAATGGACTTAGAAATGCATCAAAATGGATGTGAAGAAGGCTTTCTTGAATGGAGAGTTGGAAGAAGACATCTATATGGATCAATCTCAAGGATTTATTGAAGAAGGCAAGCAACATCTTGTTTGTAAGTTGAAAAAATCTTTGTATGGACTCAAGCAATCACCAAGAGCATGGTATCAAAGAATTGACATATTCTTTATTTATGAAGGATTGATAAGTAGTGAGGATCACCATTCTATATATGTGATATAATAAAAAAAATTCTTAATGATTATTATCCTTTATATAGATGATTTAATCATCTTTATCAATACTTTGAAGATGATGGATTGGTTGAAGACAAAGTTAGAAATAGAATATGAGATGAGTAATTTGGAAGAGCTTCACTATAATTTAGGAGTGGAATTTCAAAGAGATTGTACTAAAAGACCATCATAATGAGCCAAAAAAAGTATATTGAAGGAGTATTGAATCCATTCAATATGGAAGATTGCAAGCCTATTGAAACACCTTTGGAGTCCAATTTGAAGTTGATGAAACTCATAGATGAGGAATTTATTCAAGTTGAAGATCAAATGCAAGGTGTTCTATACAAAGCAGCAGTAGGCTCACTCATCTATGCAATAGTTGGCACAAAGATGGATCTTGCATATGCGATGAGGGTTGTAAGTCAACACATATCAAAAGTTGGACCAATCTATTAGGCAACTATGAAGAAGATCATGAGGTATTTAAAAGGCACATTGGACTTTAAATTGTACCTTGGAAGTCATAATATTACTTTGCATTGTTATCATAATGCGGATTGGATAGGAGATGCAAATGATAGGAGGTCAACAATAAGCTATGTATTCTTTGTTGGAATAGGAGTAATTTCATGAAATTACAAGAGGCAACCCACAATTGTACAGTTCACAATGGAGGTGGAATACATGGCAGTAAGCCATGGCACAATAGAAGCAATATGATTAAAACAAGTTTTGGAGGATATTGAACTTATACAATTGGAAGCAGCTGTAATGAAGTGTGATAATCAAGGATGCCTTGCCTTTATAAAGAATCCAAAGCATCATTCAAGAACCAAGTATAGTGACATTCAACATCACTTTATTGGAGAGAAGATTGAAACGAGAATAATTGACATGAAGTATTGTGCAATGGATGACATACTTATTGATTTATTAAGAAAGGCATTGGTAAAAGATAGGCATCATATATTGACAAAGGCATTAGATTTGAAAGCCTTTGATAATTAGCAGAGTGGAAGTGTTGAGATTGTTGAAATAAATATTGAGATAAATAGATAATAATAAAAATAAAATAAATTATCTAATAAAGGATATTACCTTAAGTAGATTGCTAATAGTCAAAAGATTGACTCTTAGCATATAGAAAGTGCATCCTATAGACATAGGATTTGGTCAAGGGCAAAGAGTCAAAGTCAAGAGTATAAAGTATCTATTAGAAAATATCCAAAGGATTTGATAAGAATAAATAGTATATGATATAAGATATCCTCATGGTACATAAGATGTCAAAAGATTTTAGAATAATTGAATACCTTCATGCTACAAGCCAAAGGATCCTAGGAGCATGTGTATGAAGTCAAAGGGTGGAAGAAGTCTTTTAAGGCAGTAACCACCATTAATAAATAATGGATGTCAGAAGAGAGAGTCATCTCATTCCACACTTCTTTTATGTGCAACTTTGCTAATTTTTACTTGTATTATTCTTGTATTTGTTCAATGTTGAGGTAAAAAAATATAGATAAATAAATAATAATAAAAATAAAATAAGTTATCTAGTAAAAGATATTATCTTAGATAAGTTGCTAATGGTCAAAGGATTGACTCTTGGCATATAGAAAGAGCATCCTATGGACATAAGATGCAATCAAGGATAAAGAATCAAGCCAAGAGTATAAAGTTTCTCCTAAGAAATATCCAAAGGACTAGATAAGAATAATTAATATATGGCATAAGATACCCTCATAGTATATAAGATGCCAAAGAGTTCTAAGATCATTAGATATCCTTGTGATATGAGCCAAAGGATCCTAGGAGCATATGTATAAAAGTCAAATGGTAGAAGAAGATCTTTAGGGTAGCAACCACCACCTATAAGTAATGGGTGTTGGAAGAGAGAGTCATCTCATTCCACACTTCTCTTATGTACAACCTTGCTAATTTTTACTTACTTGTGTTATGCTTGTTGTGTTTTTTTAATAGGCCATGGATCCACATACTCTTTGTTGTGCTATTCAAGTAAGTAAATTGAAGTCATTTTCTTTGTATAGAATAGATCTTATGGTATTTATTGATGTTAGGATTGTTGGTATAAGGAGGTTATTATTCTTGAGCTTATATATCTCTAACATTATTTTGTGGGTTCTTATCTCCTTGCTTTGTGAGTATAAGACTTTATAAAAAGATCTTGATAGTGTCTTTTATATTTGTGAAGTTATTTCATTCATCTTATGTGTGTTTATAAGAAAGTGATTTGGATGAGTGAAAGAACTTGATTGTGAGATTCATTAGGGTGTAAATACTTGTAAAATGCTTCAAAAGTTGAATTGAGAGTGTTTTGAGTGAAAAACCACTCTTTTGTTCGTAAGAGGGCATTTTGAGATTTTGCTAGTGCAATTTGCTTTGATGTTTTTAAGCACATAAAGACTCTTTTTTTCAATATAATTTGATACACTACTCCTTAGACATGGCTTCTAGTGAGGGTGAAGGTTTTAAAGTGATTGAGAAGTTTAGAGGCAATAATTTCTATCATTGGAAGGTCAAAATAGAACTTTTATTGGCATCTTTGGACCTTTGGGATATTATAGATGAGAATGAAGACCCTCCAAATATAGATGCAAGCCTTAACAACCATAAGGACTTCAAAAGATGTGAAAAGAAGGCTTCTAGCATAATTGCCATTAATTTGGATGAAGCCAACTTTTCTCACATTATCCATTTCAAAAGACCAACAGAAGCATGGAAGACTCTTTGCAACATATATGAAAGTAAGAACTTATCCAACATCCTCTTCACATGAAGGAAATTCTTCACTGGTAAGATGGAAGAAGGTGAAGACTTCATGGCTCATGTTATTGTAGAATGGGTAGGAATTTTAGGATTTACAATATATAGTTTGTAAGATTAAGAATAGGTAGGAAGCCGATGAATGGCCAGTTTAGAAGGCAGAATGGATGAGAAAGTTAATAAAAGTTGTTATCATTGATTGTGAAGCAGTTAACATAGACGAGGCAAGTATAAAACGATTCGGTACGGGAGAGTCAAAGCCAGACTGTGATAGTCCTGAGCCGGGGTAAGCTTGGTGCTATCTCTCTCTCTTCTTTTGTTAGATTGTAGCAGAGGATCCAAATTCTATTCCAAAGGATTATACCATGTCAATGATGAAGTACAATAATAAAATAAAAAATTTAGATATATGTGGATGAATAAGAAATTATGATTGTTTGTTACGTGAAGTTCTTTGCAGCGAATTAGAGGTTGAAGACCGGCGATGTCAATAAAGTTTGGTTGTAGATGTGAGTGTCATGCCATATTGACTATGAAAGTTGAGCGGTAAAGAATATTGGAGTAACAATTTGTTTTGAGAGACGTTGTAGGTGAGGGATTATTTCCAGTAATTGGAGAAAGAAGCGGGTATATGCAGTCTGTGGAAATGGTATAACATTGTTAATTGTTGTTATGAATTCGAAAAAAGGCAGAAAATTACAATAGGAGTATTAGTGGAGGGTTGTGTTATGAAGTATCTTTTGTTGCGGAAGAGCAAAACCAGTAGAGTGGACGGGAGTATTTTAAAGAAAGGCGTGTATGTGTGCATTAGATTCTAATGTTCAGTAGGTAGTTAATTATGTGATCCTAACAGTTTAACTCAATGCGGATAGTCTCTCCCTATGTTCGAATCCCCCTTTATAGATTTACTCTGGATAGTATTGGTAGAATAAGTGAGACAAACAAGAACAACATTTTGGCGCCACTGCCAGGAATTGACAATAGTATTGAGTGTTAGGAATTAACTACCGAATGAGTAGTTAAATTAGTGATGGAAAGCAATGTCAATAATAGATGATGAAAGATTATGATTAATAAAAAGAGAACATTGCTCAGAGAAAAATACGTCAGTCGAAAGGAAGACAAGAGAGAGGACAAGTAAGAAATTTGTTGCGGAACGAGCAAGAACAGAAGTTAAAAAGGAAGCGTCGACAGAGTTGGATTAAACCATGGTTGCATGCCTGTTGGCACATCCGAGCATACCAAGAACATGAAAGATCTTTAATATTTCAGACATATATACCATTAAATAAATTGCCAAAAGCACTCTCGAGTAACTCCGCGAGTAGCCCAGTGTATCTCTTGAGCCCATGAACAGCAAGAAAACGGAGCACAGAAGAATTGGGTATTCGATTGGGTACTTTCTTAATAGTGGATACAGCTGATTCTAGCAAGGCTAGTTCTTCAGTAGGAAATGTATTGCTTGCTAATAAGGGCCAATACAATGTATTCCAAAATCTGTCATTTTCACCTCAACTTCAGCTGATAAAATTATTTGCAAAAAATAATACCAAATTGCGGAGGCCGAAAAAAATAATTGAAAGAGGCAGCAGTTATTTTAACAAGGAAGTAAGTAGATCATTGTCACCTTCAATGGTAGAGGGGTGTTCAGCAGTACCAATTGCGGTACAAATAGGTGGGGTGGGTGATCGCACAACTAGCGTAGTTCCATTACCTACCTATAGGGGTCTGCCAGGAGTCGACCCAGAACAACACTTGTCTCAATTCTTGACCGCATGTGTAGCCAACAATGGTATAATTGAAGATATTTGATTAAGATGGCTATGAGCAACCTTGAAAGATACGCCATTTGAATGGTATAATCGGCAACCCGTGGGACAATTTTCTAATCGAGAGGCATTGAAAAATATATTTTTGACTCATTTTTGACCAATAGGATTTGAAAAACGTCTTAGAGAAAGATTAATGAATAGCAAAATGGTACTAGGAGAAGCGGTGCAGTCATATTATGGCCGAGTAGCAGATATCCTTCAAAAATGGCCAAATAACCAAATGCCGGACTTGTTTATTATGTCTATATTGGTTAACGGACTATATCCACCAGAATTGAAGATGTTTGTAAAGGAGGCCTAACCTGCGACTGTAGCTGCCTCACTTGACCGAGCTAAGGTATGGGAAGAATGTCATTATGACCAATTCTTAACCTTAGGAGCCACAATGATTCTATCTCAAGGAGGGTATCAAATACCAACCTGGAATGAAATAGTGAATAGTTACCGAAGGACAATTGACTATGGCACAAATCTTAGTATCAATCCGCAAGGGATAGTGAATGCTGTTCTATTGCAGGCTGTACCACCAACAACTGCAGTTCCGTATTCCCCATATTTTCCATATCAAAAATCAATACCTATAAAAGAATTATCTAATGAATTAGTATCAAAGGATCCAAATGAGACTTTGTTGTTAACTTTGACAAAGAAGATGGATGAGTTAGCTGTTAACCTGGTAAAGGATAAGGAAAAGAGGCATAAATCGACTAATATGCGCCACAATATTTGGTGCAGTAATTGTAAGGGGCAAGGCCATTTAATAACGGAGTGCCTTTCACCACCCCAAATGATTGTGTTATGTACATTTTGTAGAAATCCTACAATACCAACTGGTCAGTTAAGATCCTTTATCCATCAAACCTGGAACAAGCCTAGCCGGTATATACCAGTCGAGACACCCCATATTCCAAATGGAGGAGGAAGAAGATCACTTCGATGCTATCCATGCAGGCAGCTAGGATATTATACTAGTGAATGTTCCAATCCTAGAGCCAATGATGATTATGCTCCAGTATGTGGAAATTGTAAGGAATCTGGATATATTTACCAGTAGTGCAATGCTCCGTTTAATATTAATAACCGAGATCAGCTTATCTAGTTGTAAAGTAAGATGGAGGACAACAATCAAGTTCTACAAGATTCTCGGATAAACCAGGTGGAATGCATCCATGCAGTACTTACTCGGGCCCAAAAAAAGGGAAAAGATCCAATTCAACAATTGGAAGTACCAGTTGCCGACCAATGTAATCCATTGAATGGTATTCCAAATCTAACACCAGTATCGAAGGTATTATCAATGAATGGATCCAATTTGTCTATGCAACTTGAGGATGTCCTTAGCCCCAAGATATTGATGCAACCAAAACCAGTACAAATATCTTCAAAGTTTCAGGAGCCACCTTGCCCATTAAAAGATCCTCTCATGGAAAAGATTTACGACAAAGTTCATTCAGCAGTTTTAGTTCCAAATTTCGTAAAAAAAATTATCTCAAAGGGTTAAATTAAAATCCATAAAAAAGAAAAGGGCCTTGGAAATCATTGCCAATATGAAACCATATGATATTATGAAAGATTTGGATAAAATTAAACCTTCTATTACAATGAAGCAATTGTTAGCAGTTGCACTAGAATGTCGTTCTATATTGAATTCCTCGTTAATATGATGTAGAGCTCGTAATAAAGAAATTCATGACATTAGTTTGAATCCCGATCTGGGAGCACCAACTATCGATGTATCAATTGATGGCGTTCTCATTCCTGGAGTTCAAGTAGATGGTGGCTCTAGTGTGAACTTAATGAACACCGATACAATAGAGGAGTTGGATTTAAAATAATTAATACCCACGACATTGATACTAAGAATGGCAGATCATAGTAGGATTAAACCAATGGGTATCTTACGCAATATTAATACTGTAATGGCGGAAATTATATATAAAATTGATTATATTGTTTTTCGATCACAGAGTTCCACTTTATCATATCCAATATTATTGGATCGACCGTGGCTATATCAAGCCAAAGCTACAAACGATTGGGACCGTGGAATGTTAACTATTGAGGAGGATAATGACAAGATTGTTTTACAGATGTATCTAGTTTAATATCATGGAGAGTCGCAAATTAGGGGTACAGAAGCAACATCTGAAGATGAGAGCCAATTTGAGGCAGAATATGACGAAGTTAATAATGCAATGCAAGTTGATAAGGACCCCATTCACATGTAGAAACAAGGCGTATTACACCAGTATGTAGGGCCAGGGGAATATTTTTTATATAATGAAAGTGCAGAGAATTCTGACGATGTCATCGCGGACTGGATGAAGAATCGCACGACAAATGAAGTCGATACATTGGAACTAGAATTGAGTATGTCCGATTTGCCGGACCATATGACGGATTCAGAGCAAAAGAGGCAAATCAATCCAGGGATTAAGAAGGAACCTGTGTGCCAAATCATTAACTTGGGTTCCAATGAAACACCCAGATTATCAAAGTATACACCGATATTACGGGTACAAAACTGAGAAATTGGAAAGAATTCTTTCTAAATCATAAATCTGCTTTCGCTTGGTCATATGTGGATTTAAAAGATATTCCTGCCAAAGTTTGTGAGCATCGAATTACCTTAGAGGAAGATGCTACACCAGTTCGTCAAAGACAACACTGTCTTAATCCAAAATATTTTCTTATAGTCAAGAAAGAAATAGATAAACTTTTAGACGTGGGCTTCATATATCCAATCCCATATAGTGAATGGGTTTCATCAATTGTGATAGTGCCGAAGAAAAATGGAAAAATTCGTATCTGTCAGGACTTCTGTAAATTAAACGTGGCTACCAAGAAAGATTATTTTCTTTTATCATTTACAAATAGTATACTAGATGCAGTAGCTGGGCATAGATGTTATTTTTTTTTGGACGGATTCTCGGATTATAATCAAATAAAAATTGCAGAAGAAGACCAATTGAAAACTACTTTTACTACAGATTGGGGCACATTTGCTTATAAAGTGATGCCATTTGGGTTATATAACGCCCCGGCCACATTTCAAAGGATAATGACACAAGCCTTTTAGGACTATTTAGGATTATCAATGGAGATATTTTTAGATGATTTTTGCACATTCATTATAACAGCGAATCATTTGGAATGTCTTGGTAATTGTTTAGACCAATGTGATAAATATGGGATATTTTGGAATTCTGAGAAATATCAATTTGGCGTACCATTGGGAAAGCTTTTGGGATACATTGTTTCCGCGACGGATATCGCTACTGACCTAGATAAAGTTATTCGGATATTGGCTTTATCAAAGCCAACAACAATGTCTGGTGTACAAGGTTTCGTAGGCCATGTCAGCTACTATAGGCGATTCATTCATTTATTTGTAAAAATATGTCAACCGTTAATGAATCTTTTAAAGAAACTGCCACCGCATGGATCTAGTCCAATTTGGACTGAGGAATGTATAGTTGTGTTTGAGGAGTTAAAACGAAAATTGGTGTCAGCACCAATATTTGTTGCACCTTGTTGGACAAAATCCTTTTATGTTTATTTTGATGCCTCAAATGTTGCTATTGGATCCATGTTAAGCCAAAAAGATGAAAAGGATTTGAATCATCCCATCTATTATGTTAATCGACAATTTGTAGATGCAGAACAAAATTACACTACGATTGAACGGGAAGCCTTAGACATGATCTATTCTGTCCAGAAATTTTGCATTATTTACTTGGTTACCCATTTGTATTTCATGTCGATCATGATACTCTTAAGTATATGGTTAATAAACCTCAATTGAGTGGACGCATTGCTCAATAGGTGTTACTCCTTCAAGAATTTAATTTTACTATTAATGTTTGACCTAGAAAGAAACATGCCAATGTAGATCATTTATCTCGATTGTCCAATATATTCGGGAATGAACCTATCAATGATGTACTTCCTGATGCGAAATTATTTGTCGTCGACATAATCACCTCAAAATATAGTGAATTGATCTAGTATCTGACATTTCAGAAATTTCTACCTACATATAGTGACAAACTTAAGAAACGCTTGATTTTGAAAAGTGCTCCGATAATGATTGGAGCCGTCATGGTGTGAGAGTCTTAGCCCTAAGAAACACTGGGTCTTTTGTGCCTCTCGTTTCTTAAGTGCAAGAAGAGATTCATAAAGTTCATAAAACTGAAGATTTTACATAAAAACATACTTTATTAATCTTGCCATATTCTGCCTTTAAAAACCCGCCTTCAAATTTGCCCATAAATCCTAGGATATCATATCAATTGAAGCAAAATTTGAACACAAAGTACTTAAGGAAGTAAAGAAGCAAACCCCATAATCCTTTTGATTATAGCTCGTGTGGTTGGAGAGAACCATGTTGTCAAAGAAACCCCTCCATGCTGCCTTTGATTCTGGACCCCCTTTGCTTCACACCTTCATTGCTCCTCATTATCAAAACCCCAAGTATTGAAATTTGGTAGGCTTGTTGCTTGCTTTATGTTGTAAACATCCTCCAATTTTTGCTCCAAAACTCCTCTTGGAAATAGAGTTATAGACTCTACTCTCCTCCTTTAATTCTGTCTTCTACCAACTCTGGATCCGACTACAAATTTCCTCATAATTCTTTAACCATAACTCCAATAGCAATCAGTTTTTTACACAACTTAATAGACTCATATATCTACAAACCCAAACAAATTTTACTCAAAATGCTACTTTGATCACAAAGATATGCTCCCCCAAACTTCACTGACTTAGAAATAGACCCTATCACTTTGAAAGAGCATAACATTTTTTTTATAAGATAAATGAGTATCAAACTTACCCTCATCTCTTTCTTAACTTGCTTAGATCACGTCTATCAAATTTCACACTCAAATTCACTCCCTAACTTCATTCATACCCAAAAAAACCCACACACACACTCTGCCCATACAAACCCCAATTCTGCTTTCACTCTATTTCTCTTTTCACCTACATCCGGTTACAATTTCACTCATAACTCTTTGCTCAAAGATCATATTGACTTAAGATTTTGATTCAAAGTAGTAAACTCAATAAGAAACACAACCCCAACAAATTTTGCCTCTAAAGTCCAAATGGTTCTCAAGAGCCGAGGCCCGAAATTTAGTAAACCTCACTGCCCTAGTCTTAAACACCTGCAACTTTGACGACTCATATCTCCCTTGATACTTAACCAAAAGACATAAAAATTATTTCTATATGTTCTTTATCTTGTCTACTACAAACCCACAAAAAATTTCACTTAAAATCCTCTCTAAGCTTCTTCTACACACAAAAACGTATACTGCCTATCAAAAGGAAACCCTATCTCTCCAAAAGAACCTCTCTCTTCTTCTTCACGACCCCCTTCTTGTCCTCCCGGCCTGGTCTTCCTTCTTCCCTTGGTCAAAGAGACACCTCAGCCATATCTTTCCACCTCTTCAATCCTTTCTTTTGGATTAATTTGAAGGAATCTCACTTTTTGAGGTAAATTTCTATTCTACCTTCTTACTATCATTTTTTTCTACCCACTTCTCTTCTAATTTCAGCCCACAACATTTAAGTTTAGATCTAAAATAG
This sequence comes from Physcomitrellopsis africana, assembly GCA_036785485.1. NCBI lineage: Eukaryota > Viridiplantae > Streptophyta > Bryopsida > Funariales > Funariaceae > Physcomitrellopsis > Physcomitrellopsis africana. The sequence goes on along the minus strand of JAWRVF010001255.1, from coordinate 5,055 downwards.
AAGAGAATAAAGATAAAATAGATCTAAGATAAAATAGAAAAAAATCTAATAAGTAGAAAGAAACAATTAAGATTAGATTAGAGATAAAAAAGAAAGAACTACATCCTTCACTGCCAAGTCAAAGAAGCTTGTGTGGTTAAGTTCTTAGCTACTTTGGAATTGACGTGGATTTGAATCCACTTGACTTCACTGTAGAAATCCTTGGCTTCATGACTTGGTACTGCTAGTGGAAATTTCAGCAGGAAATTAGTAGTTTGGCCTACCTATCATCCCTGAGCTTGTGATAAATATTATAACTTCCAAGATAATGTGGTTATAACCACAATCCCTTCTCTTTTTCATCCTCTCTTCTTCTAATCTTAATCTTTTTATTTTAACACATTCCTTTATATCTTTCACACTATGTTTTAATTATAATACGACAACGCCAGAGCAAGTGTGAGAGACTAATTCTATATCACCTGTATTTTCAAAGTTGAAGCACGTGATATAATAGAAGGATGTCATTTAGATAGTTGCGGAGAGTATTTTGGTTTATGGAGAGCACCGCCTGCAAAGTTTTTAATGGTTGATATTAGTGGCCAATAACGTTTCCTCGTGATGCACACCAACACGTTGTCGTATAATAATACAACCACTAGGTGAAAGAGGGAAGGAGTGATTATATTATAGAAGAGCTCAAATGAAAATATTAGAGAAAATTATCTTAGAAAAATAGATAATAGATAAGGAGGTAGTAAAAATTAAAAGGTGCTAATGCTGCCTTTTATAAAAAGGAATTCTACTTACTTTGTATAGCCATAAATATGGTAAAGCAAGGTAGATTAGAAAGATAATTGGTATAGGCATGTTAAGTAAGGAGTTAAGAGTAGGTTTTAGAGAAATTTACCTCAAAATTACAAGAGTTGATACCCGGAGAGGGCCGGTTAAGAACCTGGGTCGAAACCAGACCCCAAGGCACAAAACCGCATGCCTACGGCGGATCCAGGGTTTTTTTGCAAATCGGAGAGTGGAATTAGAAGGCAGACTTAACGAAGTTTGTATGTGTTTTGATTTTGAATGATTTGGATAAAAGTTGAGTTTGTAAGAGCTTTGGAAAGTCAGAGTTGTTTTGGGAGACTTTAGAGTTTATGAAGTATATTGGGGTTTATATTTTTGAGGATTTTGTGAGATTGGTTACAGATTGTCAAGTGAAATTTTGTGGGTTTGTGCATACAGTTGTGCTTGTAAGGTGCTATGAATTTGAGATTGATCTAATGGTTGATCAAAGGTTATTGAAAGTTTATGTGGGTCGGGGTCTCTGGAATTGGGTTTTAAAGGTCAGTTAGGGTTTCGCAGATTTTGAGCAATCTATCAGTTGGATTGGGGTGAAATTTATGTGTGTGTGTAGAAGACTTAATTTCCTACATGCATGTGAAATTTGGAAGCAATTGAACGGTGCAAATAGGAGGTTTAGGCATTGGAATATTGGCGTGAAGATTGGAGAAGGAGGCCGGCTGATACCCGAGCAAATTTGTAAGTTTTTCTTCTTCTTGGTAAGTTGGATCTTCTTCAAACTTGGTGTGTGTGTTGTTAACTTAATTGTTAAGGTGTATGAAAAATTTCAATCAAGATCAACGGTTTGTTTGGTAGTTATTGTGGTTCTAAAATTGCCTTAGAAATTGCTTAGGGCTTGGCTAGGATTTAGGGTTTAAGATTTTACTAGGGTTTGATTAGGATTTGGATTTAGAGTTTAATTAGGGTTTCATTAGGATTAGAATTTGATTAGAATTTGGATTTAGGATTTAGTTAGGGTTTCATTAGGGTTAGGGTTTGATCAGGATTTGACTTAGGGTTTGACTAAGGTTTGACCAGGGTTTGAGTTAGGGTTTCATTAGGGTTAGGATTTGATCAGGGTTTGACTTAGGATTTGACTAGGGTTTGACTTAGGATTTAACTAGGGTTTGACCAGGGTTTGACTTAGGGTTTGACTAGGATTTGATCAAGGTTTGAGTTAGGGTTTGACTAGGATTTGAATAAGATATGATTTAGGGTTTTAAGATTCTATTTTTAGTATTTTCTAAATTTAGCATTTTATATATTATTTTCTATTATGGTTATTGTATGACTCATTTATTCTTCTTTTATAATTTCTTTAAGATTGAATCAAGCTGAAAAATATTGTTAAGGTTTAATAGAAGTTAATTAAGATTCTATTAGAATTGTTAGGATTTTGTTGTGGCGTATTTCCTTTTTATCTTCCACAGCCAGGTGCCCAGAGCATTCTCAAGCAAGACTTCACGTATTACGACAACGTCTGACGTTGTGATCCTTGTCAGTGTATTAGTAGACCTATAGAACTTCTACCATGCCGTTAGTACCAATTTTAGCACAAGTACCGTTTGAAAAATGGGGTATTGATTTTGTAGGACCAATTGCACCAGCATTGTGTAATGGGCAAAAAAGATATATTTTGGTAGCGACAGATTACGTGACAAAATGGGCAGAGGCAATGGCAACAAAAATTGATAATGCCAATACCGTAGCCACGTTTTTATATGAGAACATTATCACTCGATTTGGGTGTCCCAAAGAATTGGTTAGTGATTGTAGAACCCATTTTATTAATTCTACAATTGCGGCTTTGACAGATAAATATGAGATCAAGCATCAAAAGACAACCCCATATCATCCTCGGGCAAATGGGCAGACTGAAAAGACCAACAGTATTTTTTGTAAAATTTTAATAAAAACAATGTCTGATGTAGGAACGGACTGGGATTCAAAATTGTTTGCAGCCTTGCAGGCATATCGTACTGCGTGTAAAGTGACTATTAGTTCCATCCCATTCCAATTGGTATACAGGCAAGAGGCAATATTACCAAATGAATTGGAAGTTCTAAGTTTACAAATTGCATTGAAAGAATGTCTTGGTGACAAGGAATCCTTCCAATATCGGTTAGCACAACTGGACAAATTGGATGAAGTTAGGGCTAGGCCCTTTTCACTATGGAAGCTACTTAGCGTCGCCGTAAGAGTTATTATGATAGTAAATTATATCCTAAATCTTTTATGCCCAATGATCTAGTGCTTCTTTATAATAGTCACTTTCACAATTTTCCGGAGAAATTTCAAGTCCGTTGGCATGGACCCTATCGAGTAATTGAAGCCTTTTCTAATGGTTGAGTTCAATTGGAAGATTTTATGGGTTTTCAATTTACCTCCCGAGTAAACGGCAACCATTTACGTCTTTATTTTACGTAAACCCGAGATGGATTTTTAAAATTGGAAGAAAGAGGGTGTACCTATTCATGATAGCTTACCTTTATTGAAGGTGCACGATGGTTAGAAAAGAGGGCTGATGGTCAGTTTTGGGTCCTAATACGGCCTAGTCAAGCAAATTGAAAGTGATGATCTGGTACACTGGTTTAAGGATTGTTGCTTTAGACCCCGAATAAAAGGTTAGGAGCAGGGCATTTAGTGAGAGTTTTTGTTAGCATTTTGTTTTGAGCTTGGTTGTCTGAGTGTATGCTTATTGAAGTATAGAGTGTTTTGCTGCCAGAAAGTAATGATTAGTCCGAGCAAGGAGTACGTAATTAGTACTATACAATGTCGATGGAAAGGTTAAAGAGAGCTGCGGATAGAGAAGAGAATGTCCGAAACGTACAAAATAAGAATAATTTGCAATCGCCGTCCCTCGTGGTAGTCACCAACACTTGAAACAACGGGGTTTGGAAACTGCTGGTCTCCACAAAGAAGAGAGATTTTTAGAAATGCATAGTGATGTAGGTGTTGTTTGCTGCAATTTGAACACTTGAAGGCATGGTTTTTAATTGGGCAGCCTTTGTAGCAACCCATATCCATACAGAAATGGGAGCCAAGCGGAAAATGGGTAAATTCGCTTCTTTGCTATGCTCTAACTATGTGCACTCCATTATTGTACATACGTTAAGTCAATCGACAAGGGAGAAGAGTGTACCTTCCTCAATGCCGCAACAGGGTATGCGGAGTCTACCAGTTGGTCCAGGAGTAGTGGTGCACGAAATTGGGGAATCAAGTAGATAGCAGGAACAGGAAGCTATTCCGGAGATGACATCAGGGTGAGCTTCAATTCGTGCAGTAATTGGAAGGGTGACTGAGGCTCCAATTTTGAACATTGAAATACTGAAAGGAAAGAACCTCACGGAAGTAATATTGGGTCAAATTTCCCAATTGCAGCTTATAGTGGGTCAGCTAGAAGAAAATTTAAGACAACAAGTGGAGTCGAGACGGAAGGCGATAATAGAGAAAAGCCGCCGAATTGTGGAACAAGGTCACCTAATTAGGGCAAAGACGGAATCCAAGCTGGAAGTGGAGCAAAAGTTAGCAGAGGAAAAGAAAAATTGGGCGAATGATAAAGATTGCATTCAAAGAATCCTGAACGGCCAAAAGCAAGAATTAATAGAAAATCGCAGGATGTGGGATTTGCAACAGGATGCGTTGAAATGTCAGCTACAGATAGAGGATGAGAAAGTAGCAAAATTGGAACAGAAAAAGGTAGAATTGGGAGACCAATACAGAATTGGAACGGATAAGCTATAGGCAAAAATTGGTGCCTTGAAGTGTGAAGTGGGAAAATTGGAGGGCGACTTGGCCAGTGCCGTTTGGCCATAGGTACCTGTTCCACCAGTTTTGAGTATTAGTGAGCTGGAAGAAAAGATGAAGCAACAAGGGCACCAATTAGAGGCAAAAGATGCCAGGATTCTACAATTGGAGGCTCTAATTTGGAAATTGGGAGCAGATAATGAAGATTTAACAACGTAGTTGAAGAGTAACCATGTCAATTTATCGGAGGAGGATGAGGACGTGCTAGTAGGGCCAGATGCAAAGGAACCTCCTACGAATCCAAGAGCATCCCAATCTTAAGAGCCAGCTTCATAACAAATATTTTTACCAATTTTGTATTTACGAGGGCACTGTACAATTAGGAGTGGAGCTATGTAGAATGGGTAGGAATTTAGGATTTACAATACATAGTTTATAAGATTAAGAATAGGCAGAAAGCCGATAAATGGCCAGTTTAGAAGGCAGAATGGA